>JAPYYJ010001940.1:0-13506 GCA_028533885.1 Nasua narica | reverse complement strand
TTTTTTTTTTTTTAATTGAAGTATAGTTAGCATTCAATGTTACATTAGTTTCAGGGGTGCAGTGTATTGATTAGACAATTCGAGGCATTATTCAATTCAGTGCTCATCATAAGTGTAGTCACCACCTGTCACTATACAATGTAAAATAGTAATATGTAGATAGGATCATAAGTAGAATGTGCTGAAATTTTAGTAGCGGGGATTAGGTTAAAAAAGAACCCAAACTATAGAAAAGCCAAAGGATTTTTTTTTTTCTGATGAAATACCAAGGCCATTAATTTGTATTCTCTGATGTTACTCTTTCTTCTCTACTAATTGTATTGGGATTCCACCACTGATACTAGGTGTGTACCCTCTTCTCTAGTATTTATGTTGCGCTGGGGTAGAGGGATTGAAATCTTTTCGTAATCTGGTGGATAGATGTTACGTGTTGCTGATAGCATTTGCCACCTAGGCCTGTATACAATACAGCCAGTTCCAAGATGGGTTCCCAGGAAATTGGACACAGCCTCCCTATGTGGTGTGGCTTCTACCTGTGTCTGAGTGCTCGATTATGACTTCTCTGCCTAAATCGGAAGAGGGGGATGACTGGGGGGTGGGGGTACTGTTCTCTGTCATTCCTGGATCAAGTCCAGTTGTACTTTATTTTTAATAAAAGGAAAACTAAAGTTTCTAGCTTTCAATGAAACTAAAATTGTGGATTTGTGTTCATGAGATGTTCAAATTAGTCAGAAAACACTGGCTTAGAATAAAAATGTTTACATAGGAGAGGGAGACTAGGTTAAAACTAGCGTTAAATTGGAATCAGCAGCATTAGCACCATGAAAGTCTAGGTATTCATCCTGGGGAACCTGCAATTGTGCAGCAGCAGCGACATCGAACAAGGACTTGGTGGTGAGTAGCTTAGCTTAAGGCAGAAAAAGAAAAGTGGGCTTGTAATGTCTTGTGGATAATAGGTAAAAACAAATGATTGGGATTGTTGGCAATTCACCTTCAGCAAGAGCCCTTATTTGCTCTTGATTAAAGCTTAGGAAGAAAAAAAAAAAAAGGAAAAAAAAAAAAAAAGCTTAGGAAGAAAACAAGAAAAAAAAAAAAGATTTTAATTAATATGGCCCATCCCATCACATGGGGGTTGGGAAGTAGGGAAGGCAAAGTGTGGATTAATTATCCAGGAGACAAGCTCTAAAGGGGAATACAAATGTCTACTCCAAAGCAACATTAACTATATGGACTTAGGAACTAAATATCTAAATGGAATTCCAGTTGATATTTCTCTTTCCAGAATAGTTTCCTTAATCCCCCGGCTTCTAACAGTTGCTCGAGTTGTTCAGGATTGGAGGACCTTGTATCACCCAGACAGATATACAAGAACCTGACTGAAACATGGGTTTACTTCCTCTTATGGAAAAAGTACCCCATTTACTACCCATCTGGAGCAAATTAGACAATAATTGGTTTTCTACTACCCCCATCCTGGGTTGGAGCGTACGTGTTAGCATCTCTTCCCGGTACAGCTCGCTGACCCTCAGTGGGTGTAATTTTATTGGCTAAGTCTGTACCCTTTGAATCCAGGTAACAGCATTCAAAAAAACATTTAATTTACCCTAAAAGACCCAGGTTATCATTACTGGGGAGGAGAAAAGACTGGGCTTTTTTTTTTTTTTTTTTTTAAGATTTTATGTATTTATTTGACAGAGAGAGATTACATGTAGGCAGAGAGGCAGACAGAGAGAGAAGGGGAAGCAGGCTCCTGGCTGAGCAGAGAGCCCGATGTGGGGCTCGATTCCAGGACCCTGAGATCAGGACCTGAGCTGAAGGCAGAGGCTTAACCCACTGAGCGACCCAGGCGCCCCAAGACTGGGCATTTTTATAAAGATTGTATGTGTTCCTCTCAATAAATCAACAGTGCTATTTGCAGTGCCTCTACAGCCACTGTGATCACAATGCAGAAACTTACTAATGAAAGCCACTTAATAATGAATCTCCCATCTCAAGGTTTCCTTGCTCCATGATCTTTGTCCTTAAAATCTACTGGGTAGAGTAAGTGAGGACATCCCCTAGCCAACACCCCAGGAACTGGAGAGAAAAATTACCCCCGCCATTTTAAAAGATTTTACTTATTTGTTTATTTAAAATACTTTTATTTAAATTCACTTTAGTTAACATACAGTGTCATGTTCATTTCAGGGGTAGAATTTAGTGATTCATCCATGGCATATAAAATCCAGTGCTCATTACATCATGTGCCCTCCTCAATGCCAATCACCCAGTTACCCCATCCCCCCACCCACCTCCCCTCCATCAACCCTCAGTTTATTACCTAGAGTTAAGAGTCTCTCATACTTTGCCTCTCTCTCTGTTTTCATCTTATTTGCCTTAGAGAGAGAGAGCATGAATGCAGGCAAGCAGGGTGGGAAGAGGCACAGCGGGGAAGAGTGAGAGAGAGAGAGAGAGAGAGAGAGAGAATCCTAAGCAGACTGCACTGAACACAGGCTGATGTGAGGCTAGATCTCATGAACCTGAGATCATGACCTGAGCTAAAACCAAGAGACAGCCCCCGAGCCACCCGGGTGCTCCATAATCAGCCCCTTTGAGGATCTCCAACAGGGGAGGCCAGAACCTGTCTTGTATGATCACCAAAGACTCTCCAGCAAAGCTTTACTTCAGAGATGAACCCAAAAAGCTTTTCTTGACACCATGCAATGAAAATATCACCTATTCACCTTCCTCACGCACATACACACACAAAACTGACTCAGTGATTAAGATGTATGAAAATAAGTTTTAACCTCACTTGTGATATCAGGTTAAAAAGAAGTATTTGTTTTTTGTTTTGTTTTTTTTAATTTTACAGTCCAATTCCAGAGATGGAGGTACAGAAGGCACAGGTTGGTAAGACCCACACTTCCATTCATGCTGCTAAGAGAACATAAGTTGAGATAGCCTTCCTAGAAAGTAGCAATATATATCAAGAGCCACTCAAATACTTAGATCCTTTGCTCCAGTCATTTCTCTTGACAAGGATAAATGCCCATGGAGCATCACTACAATATAATAATGAAAAATTGGTAAAGGAAAAAGGAAATGTCAACATTAGCAAAGTGGATAGAAAAATTTGGCTTACCCATGATAGAAATATCATGCAGACATTTAAAATGTTTTACAAAGGAATGCCTGGGTGCCTCAGTCAGGTAAGCATCTGCCTTTGGCTCAGGTCATGATCCCAGGGTCCTGGGATCAACCCCTGCATTAGGCTCCCTGCTCAGCCAGAAGTCTGCTTCTCCCTCTCCTTCTGCCCGCTGCTCCCCCTGATGGTGCATGCGTTCTCTCTCACAAATAAACAAAGCCTTTAAAATAAAATAAAATATTTTATTTTACAAAGAGTTTGTAATGGCATTGTCTGACCAACAACCGACATCAGATCCTACGCATTTGTAGGATAGAAATCTATGTTATTCAGCTTAACAGAGAAACAAACTAACAAAAAAACTCCCTGTGTGGAGCTGTTATTTCTTCCTTGGCCAACAATTATCTTCTGCTCCTGGTAGAACAGGACCCTAATGGGCTCATGTCCACCACATTCAATTATAAGTCCCAGGTCTTATCTCTATGCCTATTCTGCCCCATTTTCTGTGGTCTAGTAGTTTTAATCAGAAGATAATGCATCTAGGAAGATGCACTGGGATGCCTGGAGGAATCTTTGAAATGTACAACACAGGATTTGGAGCCCACATACTACCTGATGTGATCAGGCAGAGATCACAACCACTATAAAGTAGAAGTCCCAGTAGAGTGAGTAGAATTATGAAAATAATGGTCTGGTCAGGGGCAAGGGCCTGGCCAGCTTTCTCCCTATCACACAGCCTAGGAAGCAATTTCAGGAAGCTTGGAAAAGAACTATAATGAAAGAATAAAACAAATGTTGATATTTCTTTAACAAGGTGCTGGATGGTGAAAGAGTGTCAGACATAACTTCCTCCCCCTAAATGTCTCTGAAAGTCTTTGGAATTGAGACACCAACCCAAAGGACAGGAAGGGGTTGACCCTGAATGAGCCTACAAACATATGAGCGTGGAAAATAAGATTTACGTTCTGATGTGAACATTTACATAAAATCACTTAGCTGTCACCGCGCCTGGGTGGTTTAGCTGGTTAAGCAGCAGACCCTTGATTTTGACTCAGGTCATGATTTCAGGGTCCTGGGATCAGCCCCCATTGCTCTCTCTCTCAAATAAATAATCTTAAAAAAAATCACTTATCTGTCACACTTGAGCATTGCAATTCTCAGTAATTAGCATAAGTTAAACAATTTAAACAATTTCGTATAATTTAAAGAGTGAATTAGATGATCTGATTATTTGGAACCCTGGTTCAAATTCCTAACCTAATCCCCAAAATGCAATCGATCCCCACCCACCTGGTTCCTATTTCCCCAGATAAAAAGAGAATTTTATTTATGCAATATGTATCTTAACTTAAAAAGACAAAATCTCTTTTCCGTTACACAGGTGGTTCGCAAAATTTGCCATGCATCAGAATCAGGAGAGAGGGTTTCTTACGACACAGATTTCTGAATCCCCAGAAACCCGACCCCAGGGTTTCTGATGCAGGAGGTCTTGGCTGGGTTTGAGGAGTTGCAACGATGCCGTTACGGTCCAGGCTCACAATCTCAGAATCACCGTGCTAGAAATGTTTAAACGGAGTTCATTTCTATTTGGCTCACAACAGTTCTAAGATCTTGCTTTAAGTTCTTCCATACTGTAAACATTAAGTCAAAGCAAATCAAAGTTTGTCCCAAACTTGAAACTTGACATCAAGTTTCTGCGGGGCGGAGTCTGGCCGGTGGAAGTGCCGTGTAGGAAGCAGGTGTAAAGCCCCGCCCAGGCCCCGCCCCCTGGTATTAAAACTCCCACGGGTCTTCCGGCCGCTCAGATCTTCGTCCGCCCGGCAGGGCCGGGAGTCTTCTCCTGGAGCTCCCTGTGCTGTTTTTTTCCAGAGTTCCACCTGCGTGGAGTCGAACTCAGGAAAGGTCGAACACGTGGTAAGTAAGTACGTCTGTGTGTTTCGTTCGTTTACTCTTGCATTTGTTAAGAGGGCATCCCACCCTCCACAACAAACACACACGCACACACACACTGCTCCTCTCCATTTCTGGGGTGAGAGAAGGAGCAGGATGGGAGCTGCAGTCGTGACTGCATCTGAGGAGAGTGGATCTGGCCCCTCTGAAGGGTCCCCCAGCCCAGAAACTGCAAACTATAGCCAACCTCAGGCAGCTTCTCATTCCCATCTCCCAGCAACACATCCCTAATGGGAAACTCCTCACCGAGGTGGCTGGTCTATGTACCCTCCTCTCCCAGAAGTTCAGCAGATTCACGTCCATCATTACCCACATCCCACGACCTCACACTGCCCTCTCCAAACCGTTGCGGCCAATCACCAAAGCCACTGGGTCTGCTCTGTCTTCTGGGGTTTCTTTGGGTCACCATACCTACGGACAATATGCTGTATCTTCTTACTTTCATCACCAAGCACTTCACCCACATCACTCAGAGAATCTCCCAAGTCACCTAGCTACTCTCCAACCATCTCCAGATTACTGTAAGAGGCAGCCCATTAACCACAGGAAACACTAACTCATGGACTCCACCAGGTTCCTCCCCCCATGTCCCTTATGTCCCTTATCTCTTCACACCCCCCCCCCAGCACTTAGAGCATGTCCTGTGTTGTCTAGCTACTCTCCCACCATCCCCGGATTTCTGGGACAGTCAGCCCATCACCCACAGGAGACACTTAGTAACTCACAGACCTCACTAGGTTCCCTCCCAACATCTCCTCTCTTCACAGCAGTGACTCTCAGATATCCCCCTGGGTCCCCTCACTCAAACCATGTCTCACTTGGACATAGGCATGGCCTTCCAGCCACTCTGCATGATTGTCCTTTTATTCTAAGGTCTGGCCAAACCACTGACCAGCATGATGTACTTACTGGCCAAATCTCCCAAGTCATAGGAGAAGAGAGGAAAAAAATAAAACAAGACAAAACCAGTGAAGGAGACAAACCATGAGAGATTCTTACCTATAGGAAACAAACTGAGGGTTGCTGGAGAGGAGGGGGGTGGGGGTTGGGGTACCTGGGTGATGGACATTAAGGAGGGCATGTGATGTAATTAGCACTGGGTGTTATATGCAACTGTTGAATCACTGACCTCTACCTCTGAAATGAATCAGACACTATATGTTAACTAATCGAATTTAAATAAAATAAGATTTAAAAGTGCACAATTCAGGGACACCGGGGTGGCTCAGTGGGTTAAAGCCTCTGCCTTCAGCTCTGGTCGTGATCTCAGGGTCCTGGGATCGAGCCCCGCATCAGGCTCTCTGCTCAGCAGGGAGCCTGCTTCCCTCTCTCTCTCTCTGCCTGCCTCTCTGCCTACTTGTGATCTCTCTCTCTGTCAAATAAATAAGTAAAATCTTTTTTTTAAAAGTGCACAATTCAGTGGTTTTTATGTATTCACATAGTCGTGCAACCATCACAATGATCAAGTTTAGAACATTTTTATCTCCCCCAAAAGAAACCCTGTAAACATTAGCAGTCACTTCTCACCTTGTGTCCACATTCAACCCCACCCTCCGCCCTAGGTAACCAGTAATCTCTCCGTCTGTAAGGCTCTGCCTACTCTGGACATTTCATATAAATGGAATCATATAACATGTGAACTTCCGTTATTGATTTTTTCACTTACATAATGTTTTCAAGGCTTATCCATATTGCAGAGCGTACCGCAACACCATTCCTATTATTGAATAATAGGAACAATAATTCCTATTATTGAATAATAATAGTCACTGTGTGACTATATCACATTTTCTTTATCCATTCATCAGTTAATGGAAATGGGCTTATTTGTACTTTTTGGCTATTATAAATAATGTTTCTGTGAACATTCATGTACAAGATTTTGTGTGAGCATACGTTTTCTCTCAGGTACCTACCTGAAAGTGGGATTTCCAAGTGTATGGAAACTTTATGTTTAAATGTTTGAGGAAGGGCGCCTGGGTGGCTCAGTCGGTTAAGCGGCTGTCTTCGGCTCAGGTCATGATCCCGGGGTCCTAGGATTGAGCCCCACATCAGGCTCCCTGCTCGGCTGGGAGTCTGCTTCTCCGTCTGCCTGCTGCTCTGTCTTCTTGTGCGCGCGCTCTCTCTCTCGCTCGCTCTCTAATAAATAAATAAAATCTTAAAAAAAAAATAAATGTTTGAGGAAAACCAGACTGTTTTCCAAAGTGACTGAAGCATGTGTGTATTTACACATGTCAGTAGTCTCTATGTCGTGTTATTACAGGGATTTTATGTTTCCGTTTTTAAAACATCGTGGTAAAATATACATAACAACGTTTACCATTGATGTTATAATGTTCACATATGAAGATTTGCCTCTGTTGCAGGACACATTGTGGGCTCTGCTGGGCCGTCTGCGAGGGAGAGGTAAGGCAGTGAACCCACAGAAAATTCAAGGCCCAGGCACCGCTGTGAAGTTTCTGGGAGTTGTCCTCTTGGATCAGACCAGTGTGGACCCTGAAGCTGTGACTGGTAATATGCAAGCCTACCCAACCCCTGAGAATACGAAAGGGGTTCGTCCTTTTGTAAAGATGTTGGGGCGTACAGAGGACTTCTATTCCCCACCCGACACAGGGCCTCCACCTCTTAGAACACCTGATAAGGAAAGGGCACGTGGGGAACTGGGGATCAGAGCAGCAGGCTGCCTTTGAGAAGGCAGAAATACTAGTGAAGCAGACTAAAGCTCTGGGCATCTGTCAAATAGGGCTCGCCTCTGAGTTAAATGGGTCTCTATTCCAGAAGGTATGGATTGGGTGCTGTGGCAGACACAAGACATGGAGACAGTACCCCCAAGACTTTGGCCTAAGGTCTGGAAATGGGCAGAAAGCTGATACACCCCCATAGAGCAGCAGCTCCCAGCGGAGCACAAGGCGTTCCTCCAGGTGGAGCAATCCATTGCAATGAGAACTTCCCTATCAAGGGGTGGGTTAAATCTATGTTTCATCGACCCACCTTCGCCCTGGCTCAGACCCCCACTTGACTAAGTGGCATATCTTTTCGCAGCAGCGGAGTGCCCTTGTTCCCAAGCCCTCTGTCTCTAGAAATGGGCTGCTGCTAAGCTCTATGGAGTATATTATCCTCCGGATGCCCCACCCCTATTCCTAGGGCAGTCCCGCAGCCTGTAAGGAAGGGGCAGGGGAGATTCCTGCTGATGCCTGCTACAGAGATGGGTCTAGTTGAGGGAATCCGCCCACACAGACTGCAGTCCTCTTCAGTCCAACCCCAAAACCATCTGGATGGAAACGGAAACAAACTAGAGCCGCCGGTGGCCTGAGCTCAGAGCAGTCTGGCTGGTGATTGATTACTCCATTGCTCGTGAGCCCTGGCTGTTAACCCTCCTACACTAACAGCTGGGCTGTTCTAAAGAGATTAACCCTCTGACTTGGACAATTGGAAGGTGAAGGGTGGATGATTATGAATAATCTCTTGTAGGGTCAAGATACATGGAAAGACTTTGGGTCCATCTACAAGAACCTAAGACAGCTCTCACTGTTTTCCATGTCCTGGCTCACAAGGCACTGATGCGCCCTTACAGTCAGGAAGCTGATGCCCTAGCTCAGGCAGAAGCTTTCGCTACCGACCCTTCAGTAGATAGAGCATAATGAGTGCATAGAAAGAGTGATCCTTACAATGCCCAAGTGGGATGGCATATTGCCAGGGATGCTGGACTGCCCTTGGTTAATGCAGCAAGAGTCTGTCCTGTATGTTCCAAACGACACCCAAGGCAACTGCCAAAAGTATCTGGGACCATTCACTGGAGTTCCCAACTGGCAAGGGATTTGCAAATTGATTTGATCCCCCTTCCCCAAGTGAGTGTTGTAAATACGACTGATTTATATGGATGCTGCATCTGGCCTAACCCAAGCTTTTTCCTGCTCCCATATAAACCAGGCTGCCACCATCAGGGATTAGAGAACCTGAGTATTGCGTATGGATGCCCTCATTGAATAGATAATAATTGGGCATTACATTTCAAAGGTCATAATATGCCAGATTACGCGAAAAAAAAAAAAATACCGTTAAGTGGAAGTTTCATCTCTCCTATAATACACAAGTAACAGGGTTGATAGAAAAAATGGAATATTAAAGCAACAGATTAAATTGTTAACAGGTAAAATGACCTTGGCCAGATGATCCAAAGTACTGTCTCAGGCTTCAATACCTTTGAATGATCACCAGTAGGGCCTCTTGCCCTATTTGCCAGATGGGGACCCCAGCCGAGGCACCCAGTATCGTAGAGGTGTGGAAGTCACAGGAAACAGACATTGCTCCCGGTCTCACAGCAGATCAGCTCAGGGTTATGCTGCTGAGAACATCAGTCCTCATCACACCTGGAAAAGGAACTATTTGTTATTGATTTCTCTAGGAAAGATGAGGAGATGGGATGTTAACCTTGCTCATGACCTCCCCCAGACTACCAGAGTTTATGACAAGGGTACTTCCTAAATTGTGCAGTCTTTGGGTCTTAAGATATAGGACATAGATAGAATCTGCCTTGTCAGGAAGTCAGGCGATTTATAGAAACACACCTTTACACAGAGGGACAGATATAATATCTAGAACACATTAGGCTCAGACCCTCCTGCCTTCAGGATGATCTCAGCTGATCATGAGAATGGTCACTAATTCACTGGGACCTAAAACCACAAAATTTGGGGAGAGTGAAAGTTGGGCATTTAGGTGAACAAATACAATAATTCCACTATCTTCTCCAGTGTGGACGAGTGAGAGAGGCCTGGCAGCGGAGTGCCCTGTCAGAGACAATGGAAAGTTGTGTCTAAGATACAGAAAAGCTTTAAGAGTCTGTTTTTAGTTCTGTTACATAGTAAAACAGTTCTGAACTCCTTGCTCAACCTAATAGGATCTAGAGACATTGAGTATTTGCAGTGTTTGGATTTATTGCTACTCTAAGCAAACCGTAGTATCTTTGTTGAAAAATCAATAATAAAAGGGTTTAGTTCTAGTCTCTCAATTGATCTGTTAGATGTAGATTTTGTTATCAAGTCAAGGACGTTCCCCCGTATCCCTATTTTGTTGAAAGCTTCTGTCGTGAACATTCATTTATCAAGTGTTTTTCCTATGCCTTATTGAGATGATCATTTTTTTGGTCCTTTATTATATTGATATGATGTGTTGTATGATTTGGTTTTTGGATGTTAAACCAACTTTGCATTCCTGGTATAAATCCCAGTTGGTCATGGAGTTGTTCAGTTTGCTAATATTTTGCCAAGGATTTTTATGTCTTTGTTCATGAGGAATAATGGTCTATAGTTTTGTTCATCATGATATCTGTCTGACTTTGAAATCATGGTAATACTGCCCTCATAGATTGAGTTGGCAAGTTTTGTGTATGTTTAGTATTTTTACTCCCTTAAATATTTGATAGAATTTACCAACAAAGCTGCTTGGGCTTGGGGTTTTCTTTGTAGACAGATTTTTAATTACTAATTCAACTTATTAACTTGTTATAAGCCTAATCAGGTTTTTCCATTTCTTCTTGAGTCATTTTTGATAGTCGATTTTGTTCATTTCACCTAAGTAGTCTAATTTGATGGCATAAAATCATAATGTCCTTTTGTAACTCTTTTAAGTTTTGTCTGATTGGCAGTAGTGATTATCCTCTCTTTCATTTCTGATTTTGATCATGTCTTCTCTTTTATTCTTGGTTTATCAATTTTATCGATGCTTTCAAAAAACTTGTCTTTTGTTTTCATTGGCTTTCTGTCTTCTACTTACTTGATTTCTGCTTATCATTATGTATCTTCAAATGATACTATCCCACTTCATATTTAATATGAGATCATCACAACAGGGAAACTTGAGGTGAAGGTTTGAGACTTCATTTAGAGCCTGGGGCAGATTCATCTGCCCTCCTCTCATAGGGACTCTTCCTTAGTTCTGCAGGTAAAAACACTCCAATTTATTGCTCTCCCAGGGAAATGAGAAAGTTCCGAAACTGAGATCTCATTAACTGTACTCACATGAAACTCTCCTGAACCAGAGGCTGATCCATTCATTTGTCACAGAACTAAGACAGTTTCCATGGAGGCAGTGGATATTCAATTGAGTCTTAAAAATTGGGTAAGGTTTCAGAAGTGAAGGAGGGGATGGACATTTCAGAGTGATCAACAGAGACAGAGAGTTGTAAAAACGGCAGGACTTGGGCTCAGAACTGAAAACTGTTTACACTCAAGCAAAGTTTGTGACCACATGCCTGGAGGTGTGTAATGCTGTGATTGGGTTATTTTTCTAAGCAACAGGAACCCTTGACAAGTCTTGAGGATTTGTCAAAACAATTCAGTAGTTCATCTGGAAAAGAGAATGCTAGAATTTCTAGGATTAAATTAACAAAAAAACAGAATAAAGAGGGAGAGATAAAGAAATATGTTACAAAATAGTAATAACTCTAATGGAAAGATTTTATCCTGGCACAGAAAGACATCACTATCATTAGAACAATTGTATCCCAGAAAACATGTAAGTATACAATAATGTAGTAAACGAGTAAGATGACATTTTGGATCAGTAGAGAAACAACGAATTTTTCAGTAAATTTTGTTGAGAAAACTTGACAACTATTTGGTGAAAAAGAAAAGTAGATCTCTCCTTCACATCTTATACTGAAATAAATCACACAGGAATAAAATAGAACAACAAAACCCCTAAAAGTTGAGTTGACTGTATCTTCTTATTTTCTGTATTTCAGTGGTCGGGCATTTGAGGCCTTGATCCCAGAGAGACTCCTCCCTCCCAGGGCTAGCTAATTCCTAAGTTGCAGTCTACTTTATGAGAGTGCCTTTGATTTACAAATAAACCAATCCAGAGCCCACACCCCCAGCCATGTCCTTTATCAAACTCATACACCAAGGCAATATTCCCCCGCCCTAAATCAACCCAGGAGCAGGTACTGGACACCCACGGGCCACCCCTATAGCCCAGAGCCCACCAAAATTATTTAAATTATCCAGTCCTAAACCTATTCATCATATTTATCCTAATTCACCCATTTCTTCCCTTGAAAACCCAATAAAGGCTCTGGACCATATTCTCTCCCCCTCTTCTGTCTCCTGATCAACCCTGGTCCTTTTCTTTGAGGCCCTGAGTGGTGTACCATACCTTGTTTCTAGGGATCTGTGAGTATAAACTTCTTTCTTCATGACTATCATTTCTGTAGCTGTGTGTCATGCCATGCTTGATTAAAACAAATCTCAGGTACATTTTTAGAACAGAAGTGAATATAGATGTGTACTTATTGGGTATCAGGGAAGGAAGTCTTTATAATCATAAGGAAAAATACAGCATCCAAAATGAAAGGACTGATCAATTTGATCAAATAAAGTTTTGGTGGTTTTAAAAAAACATCTTTATAAGCACCCCAAACTGTAGGGGTGCTTCGGTGGCTCAGTCGTTAAGTGTCTGCCTTGGGCTCAGGTCATAATTGCGGGGTCCTGGGATCGAGCCTCGCGTCGGGCTCCCTGCTCGGCAGGAAGCCTACATCTGCCTCTCCCACTCCCCCTGCTTGTATTCTCACTCTCGCTGTTTCTCTCTCTGTCAATAAATAAAATCTTTAAAAAAAAAAAGTCCAAACTGTAGAAAAAAAAATCATACAGGACAGAGTCAATACCATCTGTATGCAAGGAGAACTTACAAATAAATAAACAAGAGATGAAAATGGGCAAAGGATATAAGAAGACAATTTACCCACCACTGACATATTGACATTTATTCAACATCTCCATGAGCAAAGCAATGCAATCAATAAGTTTAGGCTATCAAATTGGAAGAAATTAAAGAAAATGATCATTCCTAGTTTGACACACTGAGATTGGAAGTCTAACTTCGTTGGTGGACTTGGTGGTAACAGATTTAAAACTAAACAACCCTAACTAAGCAAGCACTTAAAATGAATTTATGGTTTAGTGACATAGCTACCCATTATACATGAAGTGGGAAGCAAAAACGGTTCCAAAATATGATGCCAATTTTGTGGGGACAACAATTTTAAAATATATATTTACTCAAAGAGTAAATCTGGATATACATAGGCCAAGATATTAATGATGCTTGTTTATGGGTGCTAGGATTACAGAGGACTTTAATTTAGTTCTTTTTCTTACTTTTCCTCCTTACTTTTCTTAACATTCTTTTCTTTTTTCCATTTATATTTTTTCTTAACATTGATCGTGCAGTAATTTTTTTTTAAAGATTTTATTTATTTATTTATTAGGAAAGAGAGAGAGTGAGAGAGAGCATGAGAAGGGAGAAGGTCAGAGTGAGAAGCGGACTCCCCATGGAGCTGGGAGCCCGATGTGGGACTCGATCCCGGGACTCCGGGATCATGACCTGAGCCGAAGGCAGTCGCCCAACCAACTGCGCCACCCAGGGGCCCC
>JAPYYJ010001939.1:0-13506 GCA_028533885.1 Nasua narica | reverse complement strand
TGAAGGTAATTATTCTTTGTTACATGTCCGAAATATTATTATGATAGTTATCTTTCTGTTAACTCAGTTTAGGGTATATTCTCTATTAGAAAAAATTGAAGTATTTACACATATTTTAAATATCATTACTTTCACTTTATATCATTATATCATTACTTTTCACTTTCCACTTGTTTCAGACTTCTATAGTTTTTTTTTTAAATTTTTTCCTCTAATTCACTCTTTCTTTTCCTTTCCTTTATTTTCTTTTAAGTCTAAATCTCTGACCACCTATAGTATAATTTTCCTATAATGATGCTGTGGGCTTCGACCTTTAAAAAATAAAATCAACTTTGTTGCATCAATACCATTTGTCAAATAATCTGTTCTTTCTTCCCCCATAACTTGAAATGATATTTGTTTGGCCATCCTCTCTATCTACGTGGAGACTAATAAAACTGTATATGGAAAACCCCTATCAATTTCTATGTGAGAACCCCACAGTGTTAATACTCTGTATGTCTTAAATAACTATAGAATATATCTATATATGCCCAGATTCCCACTCACTATTACTTTTTTTTTTTTTTTTTTAGGAACAGCTAGCTTTTATTATATGTTTACTTTTCAGATGAAATTGACAATTGCTTCATCAAATAACAACAAAAAAAACAACTGATCTTGGGGGGCCTTGGTGGCTCAGTGGGTTAAAGCCTCTGGCTTTGGCTCAGGTCATGATCCCAGGGTCCTGGGATCGAGCCCCTTATTGGGCTATCTGCTCGTCAGGGAGCCTGCTTCTCCCTCTCTCTCTGCCTACCTCTGCCTGTTTGTAATCTCTCTCTCTCTGTCAAATAAATAAAATCTTTAAAAAAAAACAAACAACAACTGGGGTGCCTGGGTGGCTCAGTGGGTTAAAGCCTCTGCCTTTGGCTCAGGTCATGATCTCAGGGTCCTGGGATCGAGCCCCGCATCGGGCTCTCTGCTCAGCAGGGAGCCTGCTTCCCCCTCTCTCTCTGCCTGCCTCTCTGCCTACTTGTGATCTCTCTCTCCATCAAATAAATAAATAAATAATCTAAAAAAATACATAAAAAAACAACAACTGATCTTTTGATTTCAATAAAATTGAATATACTACAGTAGAACTTAGTTATCAGAGTGGTATGACATAATTTTATTTCAAAATATTCCTATGTTCTCAGGTTTTTAGTTGCAATTAGAAATGGGGTATTTTCTTCCATAATGTTCTATTGCTGGTTATATGTATATAAGAAAGCTGTTGGCTTTTTAATATTAATTTTCTAACTTCCTATGTTATACTGAATTTCTTACTTCTTCTTTCTGGTAGTTTGTCTGTTGATTTCTTATTTTCCAGCTACACAATCATATAATCTACAAGTAAAGATAAAGAAGCCTACAGCTTCCAGCATCTGTGCTTCTTAGTTTTATTTTTCCTCTAATTGTCTTAGTTGCTTTCTTTATTCCTGACTTTAATGGGAATGCTGCTAGTGCCTTAAAACTCTGTGTGATGCTGGCTTTCAATTCAGATGTGTGGTTTTTATCACATGCTATCATCGACTCCTTTTATCATCTGAAAAAAATGATTGTTTTAAAACATGGAGTATATTTTTGAAACACATGGAATAGATATGGAATTTCATCAAATACTATTTAGCACTTATTAGAATGAGCATATAACTTCTAAAGTTAATTTTATAAATGTGAGTTATAATAGTGAAAGAGCCATACTTTCTTGAAGTGACTCATATTTGATCGTCCATTTACTACCAATTTCTTTAAAAATGTTAACTAAGGATTGTATTTCAAGTTTTATGTGAAATTGTCTATATTTTTCTTTTGGGTATTGATTTTGTTAAAGATTTTGAGTTTGATATTTTGTTGAACTTACAAACATAAATGATATATTTTCTTTCTGCAAATGCTTATACAGGAGATATTTATTATTTGGAAGTTTGGAAAAAAAAATTACTTGTGAAACTGACTGAGCACAGCACAATTCTGGAATGTAGGCTCCTGGGAAGTGTTTTTAATTTCTTGGATGTGTTTTGACTTACTTATTTGGATTTTGCATATCTTTTTAAGTAAATTTTGATCATTTATACTTTCTGAAAAAGTTTTATATTTTATCCAGATTTTAGCTTAGAATCTTACAGACCTTTTTCTGTGTCCCTTCCCCCCATTTTTCTCTAAACATCTTACCATTTAATATTTTTTGTTGTTTTGTTTCCCCTAAGGAACCAAATTTTGTATGTGTGTATCCATTTTTCTATCCTTCTACATTTTAACTCATCCACTTCCCCTTTTATCATTATAAATCACTTGTTTTTCTCCTGAGTCCCCTGAGTACAGCTGTGAGGCTATTCTTTAACTTTTATGTTTTTTTCTCATTGTAATTATTTTTTACATAATCTGTTATCGCAGTTGTATTTCCTTTTCTGATCTAAGTTTGTTTTTTGTTCTTGTTTTTTTCAGAGGGGGGAGAATTTCAACACGTTCAGAGTTGAGGACATTTTGTTTCTTCTTTTGGTAATTATTTGCAGACTTATGACACTGCAGTTTGTACCCTACACTTTGTTCAGGCCGAGATAGCCTACATTTCCACTCCTGAGTCCCTGCAATAACTCCAAGTTCACTCAAGGTTCCTGTCCTGGGCTCCCTGGCCATGTCAGACAAACTGCCTCTCTGCCACCAAGCCTGGACCTGGAACTGGTAGTGCCATGGGTCCCAGAGGAGAAGTGGGAACAGGGTCAGCACAGCTGGGGAATCCCAGAGAGATTGTCCTGAGCCCCAGTCTTAGCCCTGAGCCCCGCCCACAGCATGCCGCCCACCGCCCTGAGCCCCGCCCACAGCCCTGAGCCCCGCCCACAGCCCTGAAGCCTCACTCACAGTCCAAGCTCCACCCTCTTTTGTCTTCCAGGGGCCATCAGCTGCTTCCAGGAGCTGCTCCATGCTTTATGCTCCTCACCCATTTTTCTTCCCCTCATTCATGCGTCACCCTCCAGCTGGACTACTGTAGCTGTACTCCCCCAAAATGGTTTATTTGTTTTTGCCTGGTGTGTCTTGATGTGTATGTTTTAATATTCAAAATATCCAAGTCATCACGACTCAGATTGTTGATGGGAGCTGGGTGGGGAGGATAGAGTTACATCTACTTTACTCTTAAGTCTGTGGATATTTCTCATTCTTTTTAGAATTTAAATTTGTTCAGAAGTTTATTGGTAAGCTAATCTTTTTTTTTTTTTTTTTTTTTTTTTTAAGATTTGTAGCCAATCTGTGTCTTTTGTCTTGTCGCTTTTGGAATTCTTTCTGTGATCTTCAGGTTCGAAAGCTCCACCAGAGCTAATCTTGGTATTGAAGAACTTTCTTATATTATTTGGGAATGTGATAAGTCCCTTTGACACACAAATGTTCATAGTTCTATTTCGGAAGAATTTGTTTTCTAATACATGTTGGAATCCTCTCATCAGTGGATTTAATTATTGATCGCTGGAAAGATCACTATTTAAATCTGTATTGTTTATATTCTGGAGGGGGCGTGTCTGGGTGGCTTAGTCAGTCGAGTATCTGACTTGATTTCGGCTCAGGTCGTAATCTAAGGGTCACAAGATCAAGCCCCACATCAGGCTCCACAATCAGTGGAGAGTCTGCTGGATATTCTCTCTCTCCTGATGCCCCATCCCCCTGCTCTTTTTCTAAAATAAGTAAATAAATCTCTAAAAAATAAATCTCTGTTGTCTGTGTTCTAATGATCATCCTTCTTTGCATCTCCTGTGATTTTATCAGGAGAACTCCCCTCTTTTCTCTTGGTTTCACTAGTTACCATTCTTCAGCTCTCATTTTAGATCTTATTCATTTCTGTCTTTTTAATGTAGAGTTTTTTAACCTACCTCATCCTGTTTTATTTTATTTATTTATTTATTTATTTTGCTTACTCACCTTTGATGAAGGACCAGTCCTGCTATTTACCTAAACAAAACGTAAGGAAAGCTTCCTGGGTCCTCCTCCTGCTTTTCACTAAGCACCGTGTGGGTTTTCCTCTGAGCTGTGGATGCAAAAGACTAGTCACCCACCTTGGTGGTTTTTTCTCCAGTGGGCCTGCCTTAGGCGACTGGAGAGCAGGAGGGCCAGGGGACAACTGGGGCATCAGAGGCTTTATTTCGTAGGTTTTCTCAGAACCATTAAAAACCCTGCTCCACAGGTCAGCTCCCAGGTGAAAGGAGTAGCCTCTCCTATGGAGAGTGTACTGCTCCCCCGCATATGAATGAGTGGCCCTACTTCTGTGATGGGAAGCTGATGACAATAAAATAAATCGTGGCGATGCCCAAGCCTGTGGACATTTGCGGCTGTGAGTCAGTGCGCCCTTTCTCTAGATTCTTTGACTGAGGACCTAACCCCCTTCTTTGGGAAGCCAAATCGGAGGAAATCTACTCTGTGCTCTTTGGCTATTGTGTTTTCTTCCTCTTCTGTCTTTGCTGCCAGGGTGTACAGGGAAGTTGGCGGTGCCACGGGGCCCCGTCCCATGATCCACACATCTCTCCATCTTAACCAGGGATCCATCAGGTTCTTTAGACCCACAGTGCAATCCCCATCTGTGTGTCCAGAACACTCTTCATTTCATCCAGATTTTATGCTCTAGAAGTTTTCGGTTTGAGAGTGAGGAATTTTGCTCTATTCTTGGTTCTTTGTATTAATTTCTGAGGACACTATTTTCGTGGGCTGAAGAGAAGAGCCAGAGGAGTGTGTAAACATATAATTTAGCTGACATCTTTCCCAGAAGTTCTTGTCATATTCATTTAAATTAACTCAGGGTAAGCAGATTTGACTCCATAATATGTAATTTGAATATATGCATGACCATACAATGACATATCTCCAGGGTTCTTTAATATAAACATATGACAACTTCTCTAAAGTCGTTTTAGAAAGAACAGGGGAGGAAATTCATCTGGCTGAAAGTCTAAAATTTATCAGGTGAAAACAAACATTGCTTACTTTTTCTTAACCATGCAGTCATAGACATTACTCTCATGTTTATCAAATAATGTCTAACAATTATATTCAGATAATTGGATTTTCTTTCAGCATTTGGGTAGAAGATTTGAAACATGTGCTTATGAAAATAATTGGAATTTTTTAATGCAGGATTTAGTCTTAATTATGTACATATACTTACATGAGCCTTATTATTACAAACAACATAAGTTTTTATCACTTCTACCTGTGCACAGAGATGCAGAACAAAGAGGAGAAGATTCACCCATGATTTTCCATTCTCTGTGCTTTAAGGCAGACCTACCAACTTAATAGGCAATAGGGTAAAGCTTATGTTTGATATCATCCTTTCTAGTCGTTATTTTGACATGTACCTGTGCTTCAAACATGTGAAGTAAATACTCAATTGCAAGGCATCAAAGGGATATCTTTGCTTGGTTTTTTTTTTTTTTTTTTTGGCAAATTGGTAAACAATGCTTTCCCAAGGATGAGTCGGCTTTCCAAATCTTCTTTCCCAATTTCTTCCACACCCCCCCATTTATGATGAATTTAAGAACATGAACAAACTGATGCTTTATCTCTGTCTCTAAATGTTGGGATTGAGATAAGCAGACTTTAATAGCAGCATTAATTTGATGTGCTCTGGGAGGGTCATGTAAGTGCACCTGCTTCACAAGGACCATGACGGTTAGGTAAAGAGCACGTGAATGGCAAGGTCTAAGTGAGAAAGACCCTCAGAAGAGTGGCTTCCTATGGTTCCTCTGGTCACAACAGCTGGAAGATGCTGTCTTCCCCCTGGTCTGGAATTCAGATATCAGACCAACCCTCTAACCCATGTGTAGAGGAGGTACCACTTACCTCATAGAAATGACAGGACTATCAATTATATGAGCTATAGAAAAGCTGCTTAAAGTCTTAGATTAAAGCAAAACCTAGAAGGTTGTGCGGTGGTGCTTGACTGCTGGCCTCATGTATGCATCCCATCAAGGACAGAATAGCTCTGGATAGAAGCTGCCACATTCACATGCTGACTGCGCTCAGGTCCCTACTAAGCGATGTAAGCAGTATAATGGATTGCAATCCATGAAACTGTGTACAAACATTTCTCCTTTCTCTTCTGAGCCCTCCATTGGGTTTTGAAATCAGTGGATTCTGCATGCACTGAGAATACCAATGAATGCAGAAGTCAACACTTTCCTCTTGGGTAACTTCCTGAGCGGGTGCGTCAACATGAAAACAGATTTCTAACACAAACACAAAACCGTGCACGTATCTCTTCCAGGGAGTTTAATTGGTGGGACCAAGATATTTTATAGTGTCCGAAACACTGTAATGTAGTTACGGTGCCGTTCCACATCTGTGTGTGTGCACGTCCTGATTCCATCCGGGGCTGGGAGGGGCTGGCGTTATTGCTTTGATGCACAGAGAGGGCACCTGACATCAAGACCTCTTGGCTAAGTAAATGGAAAGCTGCCGAAAACGAGAGATTCTCTGGATGCAACTCCGTGCCTCATTCCATCAAACCTCATGATCTTCCCTGGCTTGAACGCCCACATCTATAAAAGCTCCCCAAAGAGCTTCTCAGCACTGCGGGAAAACGTAATCTATACTCTCTCTCTCTTTTGATCTTGTGTAATACTCTTCTTTAAATACCAAAGTATTAGCAGATAAACTGTGTGGAAAAGGGTGAGATGAGTTGCTTTCTGTACTGCATTATACAATGGATTGGAATGGATTAAAATTTCATCATTCATCCCCCAAGGCCCCCAACCCCCAGTGTTATTTTTACCATTTTAAGCCAAGTGGATATGCTTACATGACTTATGCTCTTCGGCTATGAAATCCATTTGTTTTATCCATTATACTTTCAGAATGATTGATGCAGTGCAAATACATAATAAAAACTTGTAATTACACAGAAAAAAAATCTCTGGACTAGTTACTGCTAACTTGAAGTGGAATTCCGAGCTCACATTTTAAGGGTCTTACTCATACATTCTTTGATTAATATGTTAGTCTTCGGGGCTTTTCCAAAACTAACACGTGATCCGATTGGCTGACTGAATTGCATGCTCACCCTTGAAAAAGACCATCTGTGTTCCTGCTGAGCTCCGCATTGACTTCTCTCCCCTGGCTTTTCATTGAATAAGTAACATGTTGGGGGATGGGCTGGGGAGGGAGTATCCTTAAGAGTCCTTTAGGCAAAATGACTTCAGCGTATCAAAGAGACAGTGTGGACAGTTACCTCTGATACCTCCAGAATAAAGATAATATGAGGAGATCAGTGAGTATCACATGGCTGAATATATATGCATTTTTTTTTCAGATTTTCAGAAATCATTTTCAGGTTTGGAAGTGGAGAGAAAACAGGTGTTGCTTTTTACCTTTCTGTGCTTTCTTTTAAAATAACCTCCAAAAGACTAATGACTCATGCAAATGAAGATACGTTTGGTTTTTTTCTAAGAACAAAAGTGGAGGATAGCAAATAGTATTTCTGATTTATACTAATGAGAAAATAATTTTAAGTGAACACTCCATTTTCAGACAATATTGCACGTGGATAGGAATTCAACAAAATGTAAATGCAAGTGTATGGAATTACTGTACGTGACTCATGTTTGGGCACAAGTCTCTCTTTCTATGTCACACAAGCCTTATAGCAGGAAGCGCAGAAAAGTAAACAAAATTCAACATCACCATTGTTATCACCTAATGTCCCTACTCTGTGTGTGTGTGTATGTGTGTATTTACTATTTATTTAGACTTGAAGGTTTCCTGGCTCCTAAAGCCTCTTGACTAATAGGTCCCAGACTAGAAGAAGCATTCCTAGCTAATTCTCTATGCAAGTCCCAAAGCAGTTCTACGATCCCCACCCTCTTTCTGTTTCTTGGGTCCATTCTGCATACATGAGTGCTGTGCTTAGACCCCAGCTGCTCCAGTGTTTGGAAAAATAGCCTAAATTTCTGGGGAGAAATTTCAAAACTCCCCAATGGATGTATTTCGGACCTCAAGTCTGCTCGGCCATGGAGGGTTTGGGGAGGTGGACCTAAAAGGGAGATAGAAAAGTCTCTCTTGCTTTAGCACTGTTATGTTATTTCTCTCCAAATCCACTTGCATTTAGGCATTCCTAAATGCCTTGAGAAAATTACTTCCAATTTCTAGAATTCTTGAGAAACCATCCCAAGGTAAAAAAAAAAAAAAAAATGCTTTCTTCCTTCCTAAGTGTAATTTGCTTTCAAGTATTTCATAGTTTGGTAGCCTTGCCACTTGATCTGCAATTTGTCTTTTTCAAAGATGTTAATTGCAAGTATTCGCGGAAGTTGTGTATTTGGGGAAGTGCTCGTACATTTTTAAAGCAACCGACAACAAGAGAAGGAAGTCACCTGTGTCTATAAATATAGCTTCTGTTGCTGTCACAGTTTCAGCAACAAAAAAGGAAGAAAAAATAATTCCTTTTTATTCCTGCTGGAAGTTGCAAGGCTCGAGCATTTCTTTATGAACGATATAATGAGTTGCAGTTGCTGTCCTCGCGCCCAAACGTTGGGTCCCCATGGCACCTGGGAATGAAGGCACCCAACAACAATCTCCAAAAGTACCCAGGGGTCTGCTGCCAATTCTTTGTGAGAAAGAGCCCCACTGTATCTTTCCTTCTTTCACCCTGAACACTGGGGAGGCAGAGGAATTGAGGACGGGACGTGGTTGGTTGGTGGAAACCAAAGATCCCAGGTACCATCTTTGGGAGAGTTAAAATATAGGAAGTGGAGTTATGTGTTCACAAAAGCATTAGCCTCCGGCCTTGAATTTGCAAAGGCACTAAAAAGAGAAGTTACTATTTTACTACCATTGATCCAGGGCACTGCTGAGATTCAGAGTTATTGCCAGATTTATTATAAGGGGTAAACTCACTAGTAGCTAAATTGAGAGAGCTCTCTTGCACTAATTTAGCATTTATGACCTGTCACAAATATACTTTGTTCGTCTCTTAATGCTTCACCCAGAAATACAACTTCTCATTAAAAAATTTATTCATCTCACTACATAGTAAGATATCTGAAACAGAACAAATATGAGGTATGTATAAAGTTCTGGGGAGCTGTCTGCTGTGAAATACCCCCAACATTACTATAATTTCCAAGTCAGCTGTCTCTGCCGTTAGGGAGGTTTGCTGGGGCTGCTTTTAAGGATGAGTACTTTTTTGTCCTGGTAACCTTATCTTTTAATTCATTAGTCTTTAGACTCCGATAAAATAAAAATTACTGCAAAAATAAATAAATAAATATTACTGCATATTAAGTGTGGGGACCACAGAATGAGGTAGGACGACTCTTTTAACTTGAAAACCAAAGGAAATCATACCATCGGTTCCCCTATCAAGGCCTATAAACTGCAAAAAGTAAAGCAAGTGTTGAATAGCAAGTAATTTTAAATATTATGTAGCTATTTACAATGAATATAATAAAATTGTCAGTTAACATCATGGATTTTTTATAGATGTTATCTTCAAGGTGCCTGGGTTAAGTGTCTGCCTTTGGCTCAGGTCGTGATCCCAGAGTCCTGGGATTGAGCTCTGCGTGGGACTCTGCTCAGCAGGGAGTCGGCTTCCCACTCTTCCTCTCTCAAATAAATAATTAAAAATAAAATCTTAAAGAAATAAGTAAAGGTATCATACTTTCTCATCCAAAGCCGAGCTGTTGGGAGGAGGGGTAATGCATCCCGTTTTGGCAGGGCACATCCTGTCACCATGGATGTGCTTTTGTGCTTTTGCACATGATGATGTGAGCAGGTGTAGGTAAACTGAGGCAAGTCGGTTGACCTGGGTGCCCTGGAGGGGATGAGCTGGGCAGGATGCTGAGCGAGGAGAACAAGGAACACAAAGAGACCACACAGGAAGAAGAAGGTACACAGGACAAAGGAACATGCATGATGCAGTATTATTTGTGTAAAATTGTATTTATGCACATTTGCATAGAAAGGAATATGAAAATGTATTTGCCAAAATAGTAACAGTAGCTGTCTAAAGGTGGTAAATACTCAAGTGATGTTCCTTTCTGTTTATGTGTTACTATATTTTTTACATGAGTACCTCTGATGTGTTTTAAAAATAAGGTCATTTCACCATGCTAAAAATAATCACTGTAATAAATATTCCTATTTATTTATTTATTTATTTATTTATTTATTTTTATAAATAATCCCTTTTAGCAAAAGCCTGTTGGTTGAGCATCTTTATAGATGTAATACATGATCAAATACATGAAAATAGAATATGGTTCTAAAGCCTCAAATACCTACATCTTTAACAAAAGTATGCAGACGTCTTCAAACTATTATAGCATAGGGGCTTTTCCTTGAAATGTATCTACAGGTGCCGGGGTGGCTCAGTGGGTTAAGCATCTGCCTTCAGCTTAAGTCATGTTCTCAAGAACTTCGATGGAAACTCTCAGGCTCCCTGCTCAGTCTGCTTCTGCCTCTGCCCTTCCCCCTACTTGTGCTCTCTCAAATAAATAAGTAAATCTTAAAAAATGTACCTAAAGTATATAGTTAGTATCTGATTATTTTGGTCATTAAAAAAAAGGTCAAACTGTTGTTTAAGCAAAATAAAAATATGTTAGGTAGAACAGGTGATTGTGCATATACATGTTTTTGCAAAAGAAGCAGCAAAATACACATGCACAGGCATCATACACATGTGCATTCATTCACACATGCATGCGAACATTGGCAATCCCGCACAGGTAGACATGTATGCATGCGTTCCCAGAGACACACATACAAATGTGAGAGCATGTACATTCATGTATCAGTACTTGCACACAGGGACCTATGTAGACACACATACACACCTACTTGCGTGTACACAAAGACAGTCATCTGTGCAGACATATGTACACATGCGCACACATAGAGGCATACACACCTACAGGCATATGTACATGCATGCACACACATGTGTATGCATGAAAAACACTGGTCCAAAAACTAGGACCACTGAACTCTACATCTTCATATCTCTTATGTATATTTGAGCTTTTGCAAGCTTGAGTTGCTTGATCTATAAGCTCGCAGGTGAGACCAAGGTCAATGACTTTCACACCCAGCAGTTTCATACAGGTGCTTAAGGAGTTTTTACAGATGTCTCATATGAAGAAAGTTTGACTTTTCAAAAATAGAAATAATAAACATGATATGTACAAAATATTTTATTTCCTACAATTTGACATGCTGAAGCCTGCTAATACCTTAATTTGTACTGGCCAATTCACTCAGTTCTTACAGGAATCAGAAATACAGTTTTTCCAAATATTTTCCTGTGAGAACATCTGAAGTTCTTGTAATCATATCCTTGTTAGAAAGTCTAGAGCCCCGGGCTAGTCTTTTTCTACCCTCTTTTATTACAGGCCTCAAACAAAAATGTGTAAGAGTGCATTACACACGCCATGGTGTCCAGTGCTAAGGGATGGTGGGTGCTGGTCCACACTCACCATGGAACAGCAATGGATTGTGTAATAACCATCAAATACAATACGCGCACGGTGTTCAAAATTTTAGAGCTTAGAATAAATGTAGACATTCGAAATCTGAATTTTAATAACTAAATTATATACACTGATTTTATTAAATTATTAGCACACTTGGAAATTCAGGTCAAATATCAATAATGAAACTACAACTTAAATGACAAATACGATAAATGTAAATGATTTAGAGTATCAATGAATATTACAAAATAAGCAGGAAAGTATCTGTGATTTTTAAAAAAGGAACACTAAACATCATCAAATGTTGTAAAATAATTTGAAAGCCAAGTAATACAAATATCGCAACTGGTTAGAGAATGTGGTCGTGAACTTTGCAGTGTGAACACTTTACACATGAGGAAAGCAAAAATCGTTTTCAGACACTGTGTTCGTCATACGAGGGTACACTCCTATTTTTCACATTCAGAGATCTTTGTCAGCAAGTTATGTCGCCCCAGCGATGGCCTGAGGACATAGAAGTCAGCCTGACATGGGTTGTGACAACCTCCAATGCCTGTTTGCCCTGCATGCAGGTTTGCTGGAGAGCATCCCATGTTTGAGTGACTTTGAAGAGGAATGGCTTCATTTGATAACCAAATCCCAGAATTCACTCTCTACAAAGTTTATGGGGTTAATCTATCAGACATATAGTTTCAAAATTAGTTAATTTTACTGTCTTATTAAAATTAATAACAAGACAAATATGACTGTCTTGGAAACAGAAGGGGTGAAAAGAAGGAGGGAATAATGACAGAGCCACGGTTTTTCTGGGTGAACGTGGATATTGAAGATATGTCATTCTATTTCCCTGGATAAAATGCAGTTTCAGGTTCAGTAAGTATATTTGTGAGGTTCCTACTTTGTGCCAGGCACTGGATTGGAATATAGTGTAAGAGAGATAAACAGTGGATTTCCCTACAGAGCAGAGAGCTTATCCTCTGCTGGGAAGGGGGTGCCATGGGGTGAGTCCTGGGGAAGGTGGCAGTTAAGACCTTTAGGAAGAGTGCTCCACCATGAAAGCGGAACAGGTTATTTCCCTTAGCAGGAACTGGACATGTGAATGCCCAGGGAAAAGAGCATGGCACATTTAAGAACAGACTGTGTGAGCCTGGAGTGTAGGGAAGATGGGGAGGGGAGTGTTGTGTTCAGTGGTGAAGAGAAGAATCTGCTTTAGACGCAAATGACTCAGGTGCATTTATGCTATACTTTCTAAAACTACCCTTGAGCTTCAGATTTCAAGGGGAAAAGTTTGGGAACCACATCTTAAAAGAAGAAAAATGTATCTCTTTAGGGAATTCCTCAAAGTCTAGTGAGCAAGTAAGCATTAAAGTTTCATATAACCCACAAAGAATGAAAGTATATCATTTCCAAAGCTGGAGTTGAAAGTAGGGTTTTTTAATAACTTGCAATCAAAGGTAGGCCACACTGAAACAGCATCGATCTGCCTACCTTAATGCCAATTATCTTAAAATTCAGTAACAGTTGGATGCCATAATTCCAGGAAACTTTTAAAAGATAAGGTGTAGCATCTGAGTAGTGGAACCATATTTTCTAAAACCAATGAAAAACAACTGCAACTTTAGGATTCCAAAGTGCTCCATGGATGGGCATGACTTAACTGTTGTAGACACGTAGCCCTCTCACATGAGTCCATGAATAAGCCAGAACCTGGACAGCATTACCTTAAAAACAGGAAAAGTGACTTCTCTATGTCTTTTGTGTCACTGTCAAAATGTCCTTAAAATTGTTAACTACTCGAAAGTGTGAACCGACTCAACATAATTCCTTTTGTAGATTTTGATACGATATTAGATACTTAATGATTACTTTTTAAGAACAGATGATGAAATTAAATGCTAAAATCATAACAGATCTGAGGAAAAGCTACTCAAAATAAGATGCATCCATCAAACAACAAGTATAAAAGGGATCAGCAGATGTGTGGGGAGCTGGGTAATAACCTCAGTAGTAAGTGATATTGACAATTGTCAGTTTCAAA
>JAPYYJ010001938.1:0-13506 GCA_028533885.1 Nasua narica | reverse complement strand
ATAAAAAAGAACAAATCAGGGATAGAGAGCTCAGTAAATGAAATTAAAAATATACTAAGTGGAATTAGTAGTAGACCAGAGGAAGCAGTAAATGGATGAGGGACTTGGAGGACAGTAATGGAAAGTAATCAAGGTGAATAGGAGAGAGAAAAATAAAAAATGAAAATAGACTTAGGAAAGTGAGCAACACAATCAAACATAATAATATTATAGGGATCCCAGAAGAAGAAGAGAAAAGGGGGCAGAGAATTCATGTGAAGAAATAATAGCCGAAAACTTTCCAAATCTAGAGAAGGAAACAGAACTCTAGGTCCTGGAGACAGAGAGAGAGCCCCCAACAAAGTCAACCCTAGGAGGTCCACACTAAGGCACATGGTAATTAAAATGGCAAAAAGTAGTGATAAAGAGAATTTTTTAACAGGTTTTTTAAAAATTTTTTTAAAAGATTTTATTTATCTATGACACAGAGAGAGAGATCACAAGTAGGCAGAGAGGCAGGCAGAGAAAGAGGAAGCAGGCTCCCCGCTGAGCAGAGAGCCCGATGTGGGGCTCGTTCCCAGGACCCTGAGATCATGACCTGGGCTGAAGGCAGAGGCTTTAACCCACTGAGCCACCCAGACGCCCCGATAAAGAGAATTTTTAAAGCAGCAAGATATAAGAAAACAGTTACAAGGGAAATCTTCTAAGTCTATCAGATGATTTTTCAGCAGAAACTTTGCAGACCAGAGAGAAGTGGCATGAAAAATTTAAAGTGCTGGCAATTAAAAAACCTACCACCAAGAATACTCTATCCAGCAAGGCTATCATTCAGAATAGAAGGAAAAATGACAAGTTTCCCAAACAAACAAAAGTTAAAGGAATTCATGACCACGAAATCAGCTTTACAAAAAATGTTAAAGGAGCATCCCTGAGTGGAAAGAAAAGACTATAAGTAGGAGTAAGAAAGGTAGAAAACACAAAAACAATAAAAATCTTCTTTTCTGTCATAAAAATCTGCTGTCTATAAAAATCACTCAACTGACTCACAGAATAAAAGGCTGTAAAATATTACACCATACACTTAAAACATGGATGGAGAGGAGTAAAGAGTGGCTTCAAATTTAAGCAACCATCAACTTAACACAGACTGCTATATGCATAACATGTTATATTATGGTTAATGGTAACCATGAATCAAAAATCAGTAATATGCAAAAAATAAAGACAGGAATCCAAGTATATCACCAAGGAAAGCCAACTTATCATGAGAGAAAAGAGCAAGGGAGGAATGACACAGAGCAGAATTACAAAAACAATCATAAAACATGTAACAAAATGGCAATATGTACATACCTATCAATAATTACTTTGACTGTAAATGGACTAAATGCTCCAATTAAAAGACATAGAGTGATGGAATGGATTTTAAAAAAACAATTATATGTTAATAATTTAAAAAAGTAAAACAAATTTTAAAAATTAAAAAAAATAAAAAATAAAACAAAAACAAAAAACAAAACCCATCTATCTGCTCCCTACAAGAGACTCACTTGAGACCTAAAGATACATGCAGGTTGAAAGAGAAGGATAGAGAAACATTTACCATGCAAATGGAAGTGAAAGGAAAGCAATATTTATATCAGACAGAACAGACTTTAAAACAATGACTGTAACAGGAGACAAAGAACACTATATAATCATTGAGGGGACACTCCAACTAGAAGATATAACAGTTGTAAATATTTATGCATCCAACATGGGAGCCCCTAAATACATAAAACAGTTAATAACCAACATATAGGAAGTAATTGATAGTAATACAATAATAGTAAAGCATTTTAACACCCCACTTGCAATAGTGGTTAGATCATACAAATAGAAAATCAACAAGGAAACTGGCTTTGAATGATACATTGGACCAGATGGATTTAACAAATATATTCAGAACATTCCATCCTAAACAGCAGAATACACATTCTTCTCAAGTGCATGTAGAACAGTCTCCAGAATAGTTTACATTTTAGGCCACAAAATAAGTCTCAACAAATTCAAAAAGGTCTAAGTCATACTAGGCATCTTTTCTGGTCACAATGCTATAAAACTAGAAATTGATCACAAGAAAAACACTAGAAAGAACAAATATTTGAAGGTTAAATAAATCAATCAACGTGGTACATCACATCAATAAAAGAAAGAATAAAAATCTTTCATTTCATATGATCATTCAATAGATGCAGAAAAAGCATTTGACAAAGGACAACATCCATTCATGATAAAAACACTCAACAGAGTAGGTATAGAGGGAACATACTTTGAAACAATGAAGTCTATATATGAAAATCCCATAGCTAACATCATACTCAACAGCAAAAACTGAGAGCTTTTCCCCTAAAATCAAGAACAAGAAAAGGATGTCCACTCTCACCATTTTTATTCAAATAGTGCTGGAAGCCCTAGCCATAGCAGTTACACAAGAAAAAGGAACAAAGGCATCCACATTGATAAGGAAGACGTCAACTTTCACTATTTGGACATGCCATGATACTGTATAGAAAAAATTCTGAAGACTCTACCAAAAAACTACTAGAACTGATACATGAGTTCAGTAAGGTCTCAGGGTACATAATCTGTAACAGAAATTCGATGCATTTCTAAGCACTACGCATGAAGTAGCAGCTAGAGAAATTAAACAATCCCATTTACAATTGTAACAAAAAATAAAATAGCTAGAAATAGACTTAATCAAGGACATAAAAGACCTGTGCTTTGAGAACTATAAAACACTGATGAAAGAAATTGAAGACAGCACAAACAAATGGAAAGATATTCCTTGCTCATGGATTGGAACAACAAATATTGTTAAGTGGCCATACTACTCAAAGCAACCTACAGATTTAATCCAATTCCTATTAGAATACCAGAATCATTTTTCACAGAACTAGAACCAACAATCCTAAAATTGGTATAGAACCACAAAGGACCCTGAATAGTCAAAGCAATCTTGAAAGAGAACAAAATTTGGAGATATCACAATCCCAGATTTCAATATATAGTACAAAGCTGTAACAATCAAAACTGTGTGGTACTGGCTCAAAAATAGACACATAGATCAATGGAAGAGAATAGAGAGCCCAGAAATAAACTCACAATTACATGGTCAATTAGTCTTCAACAACGGAGTCAAGAGTATACAACGGGAAAGAGACAGTCTCTTCAACAAATGGTGTTGTGAAAAAGTGGACAGCCATATGCAAAAGAATGAAACTGTACCATTTCCTTACACCGCACACAAAAATAGACTCAAAATGGATCAAAGACCTTAATGTGAGACAAGACTCCATCAAAATCCTGGAGAAGAACACAGGCAGCAACCTCTTCGACCTCAGCCGCAGCAACTTCTTCCTACAAACATCTCCAAAGGCAAGGGAAGCAAGGGCAAAAATGAACCATTGGGACTTTATCAAGATCAAAAGCTTTTGCACAGCAAAGGAAACTGTCAACAAAACCAAAAGACAACTGACAGAATGGGAGAAGATATTTGCAAATGGCAACTGAAATTTTTAAAAATAGTATTATTTACAGCAGCACCCCAAACCATGTAACAAGTAGGTATAACTCTAACATAATATGTGTGAGATCTGCATGTTGAAAACTACAAAACAGAGATAAGATAGATCAAAGAATACCTGAATAAATTGAGATACTTGCTGTGTTCATGGTTTATAGCACTCGTTGTTAAATTGTCAATCTAATCTCTAGAGTGATCTGTCAAGTGAATACAATTCAAATAAAAATCCAGCAGGATTTTTGTGGAAATTAAGAAGCTGATTCTAATATCTACTTGCTTATAAGGTTGTTCTGAAGATCAAATGAGACAACTACATTTAAAGAGTCTACCACAAAACCTAGCATAGAGCAAACAATAAATATTAGCTATTACACAGTTTTCATTGTTTCCTTTGGTGAGTGGATATCTTTGAACTTAGACACTATATTTCCTTCAATATACACTAAGAGTTGCATCCTCTTAGGCATTCATTCTCATACATTTCTTCATTAATTCTACAAATATTTGTGAGCACCTACTCTGTACACATTGTGTTAAACTGGGATAAAATAAATCTAAAAATACTGTGACCCCCTATCTTCATAAAGTTTGCTTTCCGGTAGCAAGATGGGTATTAAACTCCTTTCTACACAACTCTGTAATTGTAATTGTGAAAAATGCTTTGAAAAAGTGGAGAATACCATGAGTGAGATAACTGGGAGATTTAGCCTATGCTGAAAGTCTTCCTTAACAAAGTAGTATTTGAGGTGAGGTAGAGGATAAGATGAGGGGTCTAGACAGAGGGAACTCCCTATGGGCAGGTCCTTAGGCTAGGAGAGTAGGCTAGTGTAGCTAGGTATATAAAGAAGAAAGGAGTTGGAGAGGAAGGCAAGGGCTAGATTATGTAGTAGTCTTTTATCAAGAGTAATGAGAGGCCACTGAAGGGTTTGTATCAGGGATTTGGTAAAAGGAGGATTTATCCATCTGTGCTTGCTCTCATGTAACACAACTATATTTTGAAGACTGATTATGTATGTCATTAGGCTGATTCAGAATTGCTGAGAATTCAGTAATGAAGAAGCGAGACATAGGTTTATGGTGAAGTTAATGAAGGTTAGACTTCAGGATGCATCACTTGCACAGGCCCTTGTGAGTACTTGTAATGTGACAGGAAAGCCAGACTGCAATCAGGATGTGTTTCTATGTAAGGTTTTTCTAGTAAACTGTCTAAGGAAGTTTCAGAAGAGAGAGATCTTAATCTCTAAAGCTTCAATCATCTGTTGTGATTTCTTTTTTCATTTAAAATAAATATACATTTTACATAATTTTGTATGTATAATTTATGTTCTTTTTTTAAAGATTTTATTTATTTATTTATCTATTTATTTATATTGTATTGTATTATACAGAGAGAGGGAACACAAGCAGGGGGAGTGGGAGAGGGAGAAGTGGCCTCCTGCTGAGCAAGGAGCCCAATGCAGGACTTGATCCCAGGACCTTGTGATTATGACTTGAGCTGAAGGCAGCCACTTAACAGCTGAGCCATCCAGGCACCCCTGTATAATTTATATTCTTAAAGAAATCTCCCTATGTTATACTGTCAGATCCCACAAAACCTGGATCCACTCCTGGTGCAGCCATCTTAAAGGCTTACAGGGGATGCGGATTATTAAATAATTTTAGTATAATATGACAAGTGCTATGATAGAGGAAGGCCTAGGACCCAGACATGGGTGGGGAGGTAGTGATAGGCAGGGAAAATAGTACCTGAAGATTACAAGAATTAGTAGGTACAAAATCAGGAAGAGGATACAGATCCCTTAGTAAAAATATGGAAATAGTAGGAGTATTTTGGGGCCAGACTCAAAGTTAGTAGCTACTGGGTGCCATGGAAACACACATTTACTTCGATCAGTATTTTGAAGAAAATTATGAATTTGAACCCAACTAAAGGGCAAGAAAATCTTTTATAGTTTTCCTCCATCTGTTCTGCCTATAACAGGCAAAGATCAAAGAATTAAGTAAAACCTTGCCAGGAAGTAACAGAAGGCAATCCCAGATAAGGTTAGTAGGAAAAGCACTTAATTAAAATCAATGCCTTGAGAGAATAGGTCAGATAAATGGATTTTACCTTCAGTATGTAGCATGCTTTGAAGTATAGTCATATACCTTTAGTATTTCTTAGTATTCAGTACTCCCAAGAATGTTTCCAAGTCCCTGTAGCATTAAAGAATTCAGATGTTAATATTATTATTTTCTTTATTTTTTATTTTCATAGATGCTGGTAAAAGCAATATATAGAATATATATATTACAATTACATATTGCAATATATAGAGTAAGATATGATCATCCACTTCTACCTCATTACCAGGGTTAGCTGTCAGTATAGTGGGTCTCTGTCCAGACTTTTATCGGTGGATATGAAAATACATATGCCCATAAATTTACAGAGAGCTTTCAGAACCTCAATATGGAGCTATACTGTACTTACTGTTTATTAACTTGCTCTTTTTCACTTAGCAAATATCATAGCCCTACTTCTATGAGTACAGGTTAATTAATTGTTTCTAGTGTTACGTCATATCCATAGCAGATACATAATTTTTTTAATTTATGGAAAAATTTTAAACATATGCCAAAAAAATAGGATTGTATAATGAACCTGTCATTCAATTTTAGCAATTAACAACTCATGGCAGTTTTGTTTTATCTATACAATCACCCACTCTCCTAACCACTTATGAATAGACATTAAGGTTATGTCTAAGATTTTACTAAACAAATATAAGTATAGTAGATATATTTGTAAATGTATCCATGCATACATATTGTCAAAAATTTGAGCCCCAGAACACTGGAATAAGTGAGTGTCAATTGGTGTATTCTTTGATAGAAGAGTCACGTGAGAAGGCAGATAACTGTATTATACTAGAATCCAAAAAGAAAAACTAAGCAGAACACTAAAATCTGAAAGTTAGCTATTTTATATAGCTGGGGGCTTGGAATGGAAACCAGTCATTAGAGATTAAATGTTCTCAGTTAAGGTAAGCTCTAGCTTGCATGTTAAGCCAGTAAACTGGAACTTCAGAGCCATGTAGCTAGGACACTAATTGGAGAATATCTAGACTGGAACTTTATGGCACCTTTGAAGGGCTCTCTAAATGTAATAATGGGAATATAAGTTTTTATAGAGAGACTGTAAAATTAGGGAAATGTGAGCTGTATTTCAGAGGGCCCAGATTGCACTCAGATTTTTTTGGTGTGATTTCTCTGAAGATTATCAGATGTTTACATTATTCAGACCTAGTTATAAAATAACATGCTTTACCAATAAGGAAAATCTTGTTTTTTCTGGCTCAAAAAAAAAAAAAAAAAGGATTTATGTGTTTTTAACCTTCCCCAAGTGTTAGTTGAAGGGCTGCTTGACTCTCACTTAATTTCTAAAAGAGTTCAGAATTCTGATTTCTTGATTAAGCATTATATGCTAGAAATTGTATTTGATTGACCACATGAGCTGTTGTATTAATTAAATTGTAAAATTGTAATGTGCCCAATTAGTGGAGTTGGGAAAAGAGTGGAGCAAATAAAAGAGATACTTCTAAGGAAGGATCACTCTTCTTTGGATTGAATTTGGTATCGGGGATACAGGATTTAAAAAGTTAAGGATGAAGCTCTAGTTTTAGACAGGATGACCAAGAGGGTGATGGTCCCATCAGTAGAAACAGGATTTCTGGGAGGGAAAAGTAATTTGGGGGGATGATGATGAGTTCATAAGATTCTCGGGTCAGAGAACTGCTGACTAAAGATGTTGATTTTATAACAGCTCATAGATGTAGACTGAAACCACATAAATGAGTTATCTATTGGAGCTTGTAAAAGAACTCAAGACTGAGGAATAGGTCTTAGAATATCTTCACATTTAGTACACAGAAGGAAAAAGTGAAGCTATGAAGAATCTGTCAGAGACCAGAGAGTCTAGTCAGAAGAGTGACCCAGAAAAAAGGGAACCAGAGCTTTCCTATGCTCTCCATAGTAATTCATCCCATTAAAGGGAAGCCAAGGGTGTTTTTGATTTGCCCACCAATACTCTAGAATAAGGGGCTGAAATAAATTGAGAAATTCCTCACTTAAGCTACTAGAGCTTGTTTTATTATTGTTATAATTAAATATGATCACTAAGATATAAAGAAGTTCATTACTTTTCTACAAAGACCTTATATTAGAAACTTAATTAGGTTTATAGATCCCACCTAGATAAAGTACAAAAGAATAATGAAGAAATGTCAAGAAAATACAAATAAAATTGAGAGTCATCACATCAGTGAAATGGAATCCATTGTGTTATCAGCACAGCTTCTTTGGGAACAGTCATACCACATGAATGGGTGGGTGAATGAACTAACAGTTACTAAGTGCCTCTTAACATGACATTACAATGCATTCTTTAAACTTCACAGCAACTTTGAAAGAGAGGTATTATGACACTCATGAAGAGGGAACTGAGAATTAGAGCAAAAAAGTCACATGTGAATTTGGATGAAAATTGAGGTGTTAGATATCTGATTTAAAAAGTGAGATTCTCATAATCATGGAGGGATAGGTGGAGAGTGGTAGAAATTTAGCTGATATAAAATTGGCAGATGTAACATGTGAATGTCCTGAAGGCCACTGACCTATACACCTAAATATGACTAAAATAGTAATTTTTATGTCATGTGTATTTTACTACAATAAAGAAAAAGAATGGCAGAATTTTGAAAATATTAAAGCTAGGTTATAGGTACATGGGGATTCATTATATTCTATTTACTTTGTATACATTTGAAATTTTTCATAATCAAAAGCTTTTTAAAAATTAAGATTCTTTAAAGGCAAATTATATGTATGCAATATCTTTTCTGAAGCATGAGAATTAGGGATACAAACTACATGTCATACAACAGCCACATGGCAGTCTACTTATTTGAAAAATAAATGGTGTTGTATTGATAGTGATGTTTTAATGAGTCTTTGACCAGCATTTTGTGACTCCAAGCCTGAACTGTCTGCTCTCTCTCTAATAGTGTTGCTGTTGGGTAACTTTTGGCAAGTCACTTCACTTTAATCACTTAATTTTTCTCATTTGAAAATGAAATAAATGATAGTCCTGGTTCTTGTTCATCTTTAAAATTCTACTGATTAAATTTGATGGTAAATTCAGCACTAATAGAGGTCTAGAAATAAAAAATGAAGTAGCAGTCCTGTTTTATGTGCTAGGTCATAAAGAGAATTTGATTTCTGTATACCATATTTTAAGACAGACATTGATAAAGAAAACTAAACCCAGAGAATGATCATACTCCATGCCCCCAAGGCCCTTATGATCCAGTGGTCTAGTTAAATTCATGTTATGGAAATTTTTGCTCAATCTGTACCCACTCTCATTTCTTTTATTTTCTATACAGGCTTTGGATTTGCTGGTCTTCCCATTATTCCTTGTGACAGCATTTCAAACCACACCTTTCTTGTTTGTTTGCTTTTCACTAGTATTTATGATAAATACACTACACTATTATTGAAGGGAAGCTACACTACAGTGGAAACCTTTGCAATTGCCATTGGGTGTGCACTTATTTCAGTATAGTAAATGCTCAACAACTCCTTTTCACATTGCCTGTGTGAGAGCCAACTTATTTACCTAAATATTTAGTTTATTTTATTTAAACTGTATAAATTTATATTCAAAATCACCATTATTTTTATATGTTGGAAGTTTGCTAACATACCTTGGCCCTTATTAATAACTCACATTCTGTTATCCATCTGTTACTTCTTTTTGTTTTAGAGACTCCTGAGGTTTTCCTAAAGCCCTATATTCAGGGTTTGAGCAAGTGAGGAAAGCCTTCTTGCATTTGCATTTAATTCAGAATTTGTCTACAGTATTCTTCTATTTTTAGAATTGACATTGTCTTTTTGTTACCAACTAAAGCATAAACATACTGATCTCTCCCTAGCTAAAATGCCTTTTTCCCCATCTCATCCCCCTTGCATATTAGTAAGGGAACAAACTGATGTTGTGTACCTCCTGTTATGCTACAGTGAAAAGGATAAACTTCATAACCTGCATAATCTGAATCTCATCTCAAGGAAACATCAGACAAACCTAAAGTTAAGGTCATACTGTGAAATAAATGGCTGGTACTTTAAAAAATATCAATGTCGTGAAAGATAGAGAAAGAATGAGGAACAGTTCCAGATTAAAGGAGACTAAAGAGGCATGAAAATTAAATGAAATGTGTGAGTCTGGGTCGGATGAAAACAAATTTTTATAAAGAACGTTTTTGGGACCTTTAGCAAAAATTAAATAAGGTCTATAGATTAGATAATAATATTGTATCAATGTTACTTTCCAATTGTGATAAGTACTGGATATGTTAGTGAAATTTTCTTGATTTTGATCATTGTACTTTCACAATTGTTCTTGATCTTAGGAAAAACACACTAAAATATTTAGGAATTTTTTTTAAAAAGAGCATCTCACAGTTTCTGAGATCTCCCATGTATAACGTCACGATTTAGCAGTCCCAGCGTGCCTCTTGGATCTCTCAGAACTCATGCGCTACTTCCCACTACCTTTCATTAGTATTTAACAACCTTGGCTCTCTTCTTTTCCTCAAACATTTCAAGCTTATTCTGTCTTAAAACTTTTGTACTTGCCATTTTCTCTGCCTTCAACAGTCCTTCCCAGATCTTCCCAGGGCTGGCCCTGGCTCTCACCTCAGGGCAGAGTTTCTGACTACTCAAATGAAAGTCATTCTCCAAGTCTCAATTACATTATCCTGATTTCTCATCTTCATTGGATTTCCCACTACCTGATTTTACCTGTTTATTTATTACCTGTCATTTCCCTCACTCCCATTCTCCCTTTCCTACCTATTTGAATATAGGTCCTTGAAAACAGGGACTTAGTCTGTCTTAGACTACTATAAACACATTGTCTAGAACAATACCTGGCACATAGGTGCTCAGTAATATTTGTCAAATGGATGAATGCATTTATATGTAGAAAGACTAGAGATGAATAGCAGCAGAAAAAGAAATCAGTTGCAAGGAGTTATGTTAGGTATAACTACGAAACTTATTCAACACCACAAGATTTTACTGATTTTATACTAGATTGTGTCCCTGACTCCAAATAAGTTAACACCTAAGGTGCTGCCTGCTATAATTGTAGCAGTGATTGGTTACTTTCTACCTATAGGAAAGCTCCAGGGAAGTAGGACATGAGATGAGGATTAGGGAGAATAGTTTCCAAACTTAACTGGTATGACAAGGGAGAATGTCTGAAATCCAAACTATCCTGGAGTGTTCATGAAATAGTAGATATGTCCCTGAGAGAGCAGGGGACTCCAGGCTGATAGAAATAGGGCATTCCCACACTTTGAAAACATTCCATTGGCCTTAGGGCCCATCCTAATGAAAAATTTCACAATCCAAGTCATCTTTTTTTTTTTTTTTTTGGTCTGTGAAGTGGGCATGTCATTATTACTTTACCACATTTTGAGACGTGCTGGAGAAGAGCTAAGGCAAGCATTTGTTTAATAAAGGCACTAAGTAACAACATTCCTCATTTCATCTTCTTCCGACCTTTTCAAAGCCCTTCTTCAAAGCTATTTTCTTTGAGGCTGTATTTACTCCATATTAAATGTCTCTCTGAGTAAATTCTTTGGGTAAGGGCCAGTCTCATGATGTTCTTGCTAATGCAAGACTGTGGAGCTATCTATAAATGACAGGCCTCCTTTGTGTAATCGGTTGGAGCAATAACCACCACTCTGACCCCTGGGTGGCAGGAACCATGTCCCATTCTTCATTTTTTTGTCAGAATTTGTAAGGAGCTGGGCTTCATTAGACTCTTTTAAATACATAAAAATGCCAACCGCACTTTGCAGACATGATGTTTTCAGACACTTGTAAGTTTAAAAATACTCTTTATTCTTTCCAACTCAGTAAGAAGGCTGTTCCCCCATGGAGGCCTAGCCACAAAACAAGTTTGAAGTTTTCTTTTGTTTGGCTTATATGGAGTTATTGGTGAATTAGCTATAGAATCCCCTCTACCCTTTTTTCTCTTTGGGGTGGAGGAGGTGAATGGGAGAAACAAAGCTAAAATTCTCTTCATTTCACTTTTCTTTACATTTTTAAAAGGATCAAAACAGATTTTTACATAAATATATACACTAATAATGTTTTTACCTTGAAGATAAAAAAAGAAAAAGGAATGGCTAATGATTGGATTTATTGGCTGAAAAGAAAACTGTCCTGGATTGTGTGGTAGAACTGTATATTAGCAGAAGTCCCTATATACCCAAAACAGCAGGCATAGGCCTTTACCTCTTCGGTGGTACATTATTTTATAAGTTCTTTTATGTTTAGCTCAGAGTTATACTCAGTTTTGTAGAAAGCAGAGATTATAATGAGCATATTTTTTCCCATACTATGCTGGAGAAAGGTAAATTTTAACTACTACATACCTGAGATAGCATGAAAACTAGTCAAGACAGGGTAATTTCAAAGAGCCATTCTCATTTAATGCATGCCAGAAAAAATAAAATTCGATAAGTGGAAAACAAACTAGAAATCAAGTGACAAAAAGGATAATTCAGTAGAAGGGTATAGAGTTAGGCATCAGAAAACTGGCCCATGGCTCAGTTTCTCTCTAGCAGTGCAATGTGAGGCAAATCTTGTGGTCGCTCTAGGTCTCTATTCAAATATTCATTCTATGAGCAATATAATATGAGAAATAGATATGAAATTATTTTGAAAAGATACGTGCAGCAATATTGGGGGAATAATGGAGTTAGTTAAGTAGAAGTAGCTCTGCAACACAAATGCATTTGTGCTGTAGAGATATTGTGGTGTGAGACCAACTGCCATTTAACAGATATATTTTTTTAATTTATTAACATATAATGTATTATTAGCCCCAGGGTACATGTCTGTGAATCATTAGGCTTACACATTTCACAGCATTTACCATAGCACATACCCTCCCCAATGTCCATACCCCTACCCTCTCTACCTCCCAGCCACCCTTAATTTGTTTCATGAGTTTAGGAGTCTCTAATGGTTTGTCTCCTTCCCCATCCCATCTTGTTACACTTCTCTCCCTCACCCTCCCATGACCCTCTGCCATGCTTTTCAAATTCTTCATATCAGAGAGATCATGTGATAATTGTCTTTCTCTGACTGACATATTTCACTTAGCATAAGGAACTAGGTATTATGGAATACTAATGGAACTCTATATATAATGGAATACCTAATGGAACTCTAGTTCCATCCACGTCATTGCAAATGGCAAGATTTCGTTTCTCTTGATGGCTGCATAGTATTTCATTGTATATATATATACCACTTCTTCTTTATCCATTCATCTGTTGATAGATATCTAGGTTCTTTCCATAGTTTGGCTATTGTGGACATTGCTGCTATAAACATTCTGGTACATGTGCCCCTTCAGATCACTACATTTGTATCTTTAGGGTAACTACCCAGTAGTGCGATTGCTGGGTCATAGGGTAGCTCTATTTTCAACATTTTGAGGAACCTCCATACTGTTTTCCAGAGTGGCTGTACCAGCTTCCATTCCTACCAACAACGTAAGAGGGTTCCCCTTTTTCCACATCCTCGCCAACATCTGCCATTGCCTGATGTGATAATTTTAGCTATTCTGACTGGTGTGAGGTGGAATCTCGCTGTGGTTTTGATTTGTATTTCTCTGATCTTGATGAAGTCCCAATGGTTCATTTTTGCCCTTGCTTCCCTTGCCTTTGGAGATGTTTCAGGAAGAAGTTGCTGTGGCTGAGGTTGAAGAGGTTGCTGCCTGTATTCTCCTCCAGGATTTTGATGGAGTCTTGTCTCACATTGAGGTCGTTGATCCATTTTGAGTCTATTTTTGTGTGTGGTGTAAGGAAATGGTCCAATTTCATTCTTTTGCATGT
>JAPYYJ010001937.1:0-13506 GCA_028533885.1 Nasua narica | reverse complement strand
TCTTCTTCTTCTTCTTCTTCAAAGATTTTTTATTTATCTACCTGACAGAGAGAGAGAGATCACAAGTAGGCAGAGGGAGAGGGGGAAGCAGGCTCCCCGCTGAGCAGAGAGCCCGACGCGGGGCTCGATCCCAGGACCCTGAGATCGTGACCTGAGCTGAAGGCAGAGAGGCTTCAACCCACTGAGCCACCCCAGGCGCCCCTGGCCCACTGTCTTCTTGAACTTGCCTCTCGACATCCCTAATTTCCCAGGACGTACAAAAAACATCCACTATCATACAGGAAGACGATATATAAGAGCCTTTTCTTGTATATCATATGGATTTTAACGCGACCGTTTTAACATTTTCATTTTGTGTATAATATAGCTATTTGTTAGGGGTTCGTGTATTAAACTATAAGTAATAGAAATACATATATTTGGGAGTTTTACTGAGGGAGCTCTATACCCAAAGAAGTTTGGAGAGCAGAACTCTAGAATCTAGATTATATGTTCTTTGGTGGGCTTTGGGCTATTTTACGAATTGCTGCTATGAACATTGTGGCTGTCTCTCGGCGAATACGGGAACACATCTTGGTTGGGTGTATACCTACAAGGGGAATCGATAAGTCCTAGAGAATGCTATGAATCAGTTTTGCTGACTATTTCCTTTTCCAGGAGGCTCTGGCCAGCGGTGGAGGAGAGCTCCAACTGCAGTGGGTCCTTTTTCCCACTTTTGCTTTGATGTTTACCATACGCTTTGTAAATTTCTGTTTTTATTTATAAATACATCCATACTTATTTCATTTTCTTTTTTTTTTTTTTAAGATTGTGCTTATTTATTTGACATACAGAGAGAGAGACAGCGAGAGAGTAAACACAAGCAGGGGGAGTGGGAGAGGGAGAAGCAGGCATCCCGCTGAGCAGGGAGCCCGATGTGGGACTCCGTCCCAGGACCCTGGAATCACGACCTGAGCCGAAGGCAGAGGCTCAATGACTGAGGCCCCCAGGCGCCGCCCCCTTATTTAATTTTCTATTTTGTTTTTTTATATTTTCATGGGTATATATCACGACCTCCTTAGCATTTGGATTTGCTTTTTGATGATTCACGAGGTCGAGCACCTTTCGAGGTGTTGCTGTTCTTGGCCTTTTGGGTATCTTCTTTTGTGAAATGTCTGTTCAAGTCTTTTGCCTTTTGTTTTCTAAGGAGTCACCCCTATTTTTCCTACCGACCTCCAGGAATTCCTTATTGATACGGCTGTGGGCTCTGTCCCTGTCTCTAGCACCAAGCCTGGCACCTCGTCCATCCCCTAGTCTGTGCTTAATGGTTGTGTTGTTCAGCTTGCCGTTGAATGAACCGGCGCGGAAAGGGAGGTGGAGACCCTTGAGGAATGAATGAGGCCTTTATAGAGCCTTGTTTACATTTTGGTGTATGTAACAGCTTTTTTGAGGTATAATTTACATACCGAAACCTTTCCTTGTTTTAAGTGTACAATTCAATGATTTCCTGAGTTGTGCAACTATCACCACAATTATATTTTAAAGATTTTATTTGTTTATTTGACAGAGAGAGAGAGAGAGAGAGATGACAAGCAGGCAGAGAGGCAGGCAGAGAGAGAAGAGGACGCAGGCTCCCGGCTGAGCAGAGAGGCCGATGCGGGGCTCGATCCCAGGACCCTGAGATCATGACCTGAGCCGAAGGCAGAGGCTTTAACCCACTGAGCCACCCAGGCGCCCCCACAATTATATTTTAGAGCATTGTTGTCACCCCAGAAAGAAACCCATGAATCTATTTACCATCTCTTATAGATTTGCCTTTTCTGGAATTTTCTTATAGATGCAATCGTATAATATGTAGCCTTTCTAAAAAAAAAAAAACAAAAACTTAATTTATTTATTTTTGGTAATCTCTGCACTCAACATGAGGCTCGAACTCACAACCCTGAGATCAAGAGTCGCAGGTTCCTCCAACTGAGCTGGCCAGGTACCCCACAATAGGTAGCCCTTTTTATCTGGCTTTTTTTTTAATTAAATATTTTATTTATTTATTTGACAGAGAGAGAGAGAGAGAGTCACAAGTAGGCAGAGGCAGGCAGAGAGAGAGGGGGAAGCAGACTCCCCGCTGAGCAGAGAGCCCGATGTGGGGCTCGATCCCAGGACCCTGGGATCATGACCTGAGCTGAAGGAAGAGGCTTTAACCCGCTGAGCCACCCAGGCGCCCCATCTGGCTTTTTTTTTTCACTTTGTGCAGTGTCTTTGTGGTTCCTGCATGTTGTCGTCTGTGTCAGTATTCCAGTCCTTTCTTGGCTGAGTGAATGCTCCACTGTAGGGGGGCGCCTTGGTGGCTCAGTCGGTTAAGAGTCTGTCTTCGGCTCACGTCAGGATCTCAGGATCTCAGGGTCCCGGGATCGAGTCCCTCGTTGGGCTCCATGCTCAGCGGGAGTCTGCTTCTCCCTCTCCCTCTCCCTTTCTCCACTCTGCTCGTTCTCTCTCTCTCCCGCTCTTGCTCTCAAATAAATAAATAAAATCTTAAAAAAAAAAAAAAGAATATTCTACTGGCTGGGTCTACCACGTCTTGTCATCATTGGGGGACAGTTGCGTTATTTCCACATTTTGGCTATTCTAAATAGTGCCACTGCGAGCGTGACAGGCTTCTGTGTAGCTGTTTGTTTTCATTTCTCGTAGGTAGATACCTAGGAGGGAATGGCTAGGGTCAGATGGCAAATTTATATTTAGGTTTTTTTGAGAGACAGAAACCTTGATATTTCTCTGCCATCCATAGGTTGATGATGGAAAGGCATCGAAGACTGTCTTGGATAGAAAAGAAATCCCTGCCAGCCCAGTTATCAAATAAATGCATAATGTCGAGAGACAGCCAAGAAAGAGACTAAAGCCTGCTTTTAGGAGTTTATAGTCTAATCCAGATGTTCTAACACATGTGTTTATGGAGTAACTTGGCAATATGGAAAATCTGAAAATGAGCAGGAGTTCAGGCCTGGCTCGTATTGGAAAATGAATTCAGAAAGTACCAAATGCCTACTTTTTTTTTTTTTTTTGCAAGAGTCCGTGTTAGCCTTTAAGAGGGGAGAGAGAGAAATTAAAACAAACGTGCTCTCCCTCCCCTGAGTTACTACTAAGAGACCACTACTCAGCAAAATAACTTAGTTTCAAAGAAGTTAAATAATTAAAGATTTCAAATAGAATTTTAAGATCGTACTAGAAGATTAGGGGAGGGACGCCTGGGTGGCTCAGTAGGTTAAGCGTCTGACTTCGGCTCAGGTCATGATCCCGGGGTCCTGGGATGGAGCCCTGGATCAGGGGGCCTTGCTTGGCGGGGAGTCTGCTTCTCCCTCTGCCTGCCACTGTTCCCCTTGCTTGTGCCCTCTCTCTCTGACAAATAAATAAAATCTTAAAAAAAAAGAAGATCGGAGAGGAGGAAGGCAAGGGGGTGTGGAATATATGAGAAACTCATCTTTCCTTCAAGATCTTGTGAGAAAACAGAAACCCACCCACAGTGTGTTTCTTTAACATTTTTGGCACCCCAAAGATATAAGTTCCCATTTATTATTGCCTTGGAAATCTTCGTTCCAAACAAGGGTTAGATAATAAACAACCAGGACCACTGGACTAGATCAATGATAATTGCTAATATTTGAGTACTTAATATGCCCGGTATTGGTATAGTTTACATTTTTACTGATTTAATCCTCTTAATAACGTTGATACAGAGCTACTTACTACCATCTTCTAAGGATGAGTACAATGCAGCTCAGAGAGGTTGAGTCAGCTGCCTAAGGGCACACAGCTAAAAAATGGCAAAGCTGAGGTTTGAATATAGGGCAGCCAGAGAGCGGCCACACTGAGCTGCTGACTCTGTTTAACTATCTCAAGTCCCATGTTCCAGCTACTGGACTCAGACGCCAATCATAGATGGGGAAATAGAGCCGAAGGTGTTGGGCTGTGAGGTGTTGTCCAAGTTCCTTCATGAATAAGAGATCAAGGTCAGGAGTTCCACTGACTGCGGGGCCAGTCATTTCTGTACAGACTGACCTTGGGTATTATCAGTCTTGGTGTTGCAGAATTATCCGGGGCAGCTCACTTGGAGCTGGAGTATCTGGGATGGCCTGTAGGCTGAGATTTCTCAAAGGCCAGACTGGGTCACGGGTGGCTCGCAAGGCACCATGGAAGATTTGGGGTTGCAAGGAGGCTCTGGGCCGGGTGTCCTGAATCGAGTTGGGCCTTATCCTCAGATATGAAAGCTGGCGTCAGTCTGCCAACAGTCATGTATCCAACTCAACACAAGGAATTTGAGGCCCTTGCAACTAATCAGGTCTGTTACATTTAGGGACTGTCTCCTATATCAAATTTTGCAGCTTTGCTTGAAGCCACGGATGCCCCATGGTGACTGAGGTCCAGAGTTTTGTTTCCCCCTGTTTCCAGCCAAGCAAAGGGTTCGTGCCTTTGCAATCGATGGACTCTTATAAGCAATCTGCCTTTGTCAGTGTGCCCGTGGCCAGAGGCCAGGCCGAGGCGGCTGAAGGTAAAACGGCTTAAATGCAGACTATGGCTCAAGGTGGATTTTCCAAAGCTAGGGGGGCCTGAGCACGAGCATCTAAAAAAGTTACTCAGGTGATTCCAATGTGGAGCCAGGATTGAAAACCACTCGAAGGTCTTAAGGCTCAGCCCACCCTTAAGGGGAGACGGTTTTGTAAGGGGGTATCCAGGCAAACATCAGAAGAGATGAGGCTAGGGGAGGTATTGCAGAGTCTGAAAGGCACAGGCTGAGAAGTCTGTACTTAATTTAATAGGCAACAAGGAGCCAAGGAAGATTACTGAGAAGGATCTAAGGGGAGGCCATTTGAAGCATGCAGAGAGATTAAAGGGTCCAGTTATTTAAGGCTTACGAAATAGACTTTAAGTTTTCCTTTAGAGTAGGCCAAAGAAGAAATCCACTTTCTTTTACTTCTAAACCCTCTGTTCAAGGTCATTTTTTCAGCATCCAGGTCCTCCGACCCTGGAGAGGGGCACCTGCCCAGATGATCTTTGCAGGTACCTGGTTCCTTGCATGGAAGGTGCGGCAGCCTCCCACGGTTTGTTGATTGAGTAAATGAGTATAGACTTTTAGAGCCCGGCCCGCCTGGTTTGTAGGAGGACTGGTACCCTGGGGCCGGCCTCGCCTTTGCATGCAAAGCGGTGGGGGCTGTTCCCCTCACCTTTCCCCCGTTCCTCCATTTATTCTCATCGGCCGGCTCCCACCTCCCGTCGCCTCCCCGCTCCGTCCCTCCAGTAACACATTGTCACCCGGCCTCCCAGTTGCTGGCGCCAGGCTTCAAACCTGTCCTTCACCCATTGTTCAGTTTCCGGTGAGTCAAGTTCAACCCCAGGTTCAACCCCGACAGGGGCGGCCACAGACACATTGCCTCGCAGGCACCCGGGAGGAGGCCCCCGCCGCCCGCGGGCAGCCAACAGACCCACAAAGCCCGCACAGAAGGGCGTTTCTGTGCCGCCGGCTTTCGGAGGCGGGGGTGTGAGCGCCGAGACCCCTCCCCAGCGACCTGCCCCCTCGGCGAAGGAGCGCCCAGCCCTCCGCGGGCGTGGCCGCCCTGGTCCAGCCCCCGCCCCGCCCCCTCGCCTCCGCGCGAGCCCTCGCTCGGCCACCCGGCCGCCAGCCCCTCTCCGCGGACGCCGGGCCGCTCCCTCGCCGCGGAACCGGGCCCCCGGCGATGCTCCGGATCCCACCTCCCCCGGGAGCTGCGCATTTCCGCGCGCCCGGGCGGCCCCGGCTCCGGCCGGCCCTCGCGGCCGCAGCCCGCGCTCCGCGTCCCCGGGAAGTTGTCTCCAGAGCCCGCTGCGCCTGGGTCTCCTCCCCCTGAGCCCCGCCCCCCCGCCCAGAGCTGGATCTGCGAGCTGCCCGGCCCGGGGGCGTCGCCGCTTGCTCCGCGAAGCCTGCGAGTCTCCGCTGCCCTGCGCGGAGCGCGCGTCTCCCGCCTGGCCGGGGACCCCCCGCGCACCCCCGAGACGGCGCGCGCCCAGAGCGCGGGAGCCCGGAGCGCCGGGCGCCTGGGACCCCGCGGAGCCGCTGCCCAGCCCGCGGGGCTCGGCAGGGATGCAGGCTGCGCTGTGAGTCCGGGCGCCAAGGCCATGTCCGGCGCCCGCTGCCGGACCCTGTACCCCTTCTCCGGGGAGCGGCACGGCCAGGGGCTGCGCTTCGCCGCGGGCGAGCTGATCACGCTGCTGCAGGTCCCGGACGGCGGCTGGTGGGAAGGCGAAAAGGAGGACGGGGTCCGCGGCTGGTTCCCGGCGAGCTACGTGCAGTTGCTGGAGGTAAGGGGCGAGGGCCGGGGGCCGGAAGACCCGGGGCTGCGCTGCTCGGCGCGCCCGCGTACCTGTTGCCCGCACCCGGGGATGCCGGAGCCGCCCCTGTGCGAGGGGCGCCGCGGGGTGGGCCGGGGGCGGCCGCTGCGCCCCCGAGCTTGCGGGCGGCGGAGGCAGCGGGCACCTCCGGGCTGGGCAGCGCGGGGATCGCCCCCGGAGCGCCCCCCGTGCCGGGCCTCCCGAGCACATCGTGGCCGCCCTGAGGAAGGAGAACTTGTTGCCTGTCTGAGTTCTGGAGCGAGCGGGCGGCCGGGCGGGCGGGCGGGCTCGCTCCCGGCGGTGGCAGGGGCCGGCCGAGGGCTGCGGAGTCCGGCGCTCTAGGGAAGACGCGCGGAGGATCGGGATCAGTAAGGTGGCATCGATCGGAGCCCGGAGCCTGGCGACGGGTGGGACGGTCGTGCTGCCCGGGGTCAGGCTGCCTGGCCGCCTCGGAGCCGCCCCCTTGCTGGTCAGCTGAGCCTGGCTGGCCACTGGCCCCAGCCACCCGCCCTATCCAGGGGTGCCACAGCTCCCTCGGGCTCAGGTCCAGAGTGGCCTGTTCCTGGGGTTCTGGCTTGCCCCCAGGACTGCACGGGACCGGCCGAGCCAAGTCGGCTGGCTGTTTACTGTCTGGGTGACAGTTGGGAGACCTCCCTGTTCTCTAATCCTTGAGCTCATGGTTGCAGCCGGAGTGGGCTCCGAAGTTTCAAAAGTCCTTTGGTGGGGGCTGGGGGGGGGAGAGGAGTGACCTCATAGGGCATCCCCTTTCTTAAAAAGCTGCCCAACCCCGGGATTGTTGTACAGAGTTCAATAGGCTGTTACCCACAGCTGTGTAGGTATGGACCAAGCGTTCTGCAGAAACACCTCCCAAATCACCGAGGCGGAATTTATTTATGCGTTGACCCCTGATCTACTTCACAGAGAACAGAGGAGCAAGTTTCCGATCCGAGGAATTGCTGGGTGGGACTAAAAAAAAAAAAACCAGAAAGAAAGAATGATGGATGGATGGGGCTAAGTGATTAGGGGTGAGTTTCCTTAGAAATAGTCTGTGGAAATATTACGGGAGGGGAGACTGGCCTCCTAGAGGTACAAAATCCCTCCCGGTTCTGTCTTTTGAGGAACCGGCATGCCTCAGGCAGACTCAGGGGCGTCCCGGGGCTTCCCCAGTTCCCTTCCCCGGATTCACGGGGAGCCCTTCTTAGGAAGACACGCAGCCTCCTGGTTCCGGGCTCCCGAGCCCCGGGAGAGACTCCTGTTTCCGAATTCCTCTGGTGGCCACACTTCTTCCAGGAAACTCTGATGTGGAAATTTGGCCGTTGGAGGTCTGTCTGATGAGGAGTGCCCCTGGCTGGATGCAGCCAGCTGGGTTTTGGGGTGTGTGGGGGGGCGCCCGAGGCTGGTGGGTTGGTAGGCTGTGTTCACCAGAGGGGACGGGCTCTGCTTGGTTTTCTTCTGGGAAAAGGGAGGGTGGCCCAGACCCCCGAGACCCGCAGAGCCACTGGGACAGTCTTGGGTGCCTCGGTCATGGCCTCTGGTGCTTAGTAAGGGGCTTTCAGACCCACTCCTAGTGGGGACAAGTGTGGGAGGTGCCCATCTGTGGGCACAGCCCGACCGCTGGGAGGGGCTTCGATTTCTAGAGCACCCTATGAGGCCGCGCGGTTCCCCCGACAGCTCTGTGAAGGCGGAGGCAGTCTCCCCATTTCTCAGGCAAGCATGGGAGGTGAAGGCCGTTGCCCCAGGGGGGACTTGCCTGAGCAGCTCAGGTGGTTGAACTTTCCCCCCTGTGGCTGCGTGGGCCCAAGGGCTAACAGGCAAGTGAGGGAAGGGTCTGGGTCCTTGCGGGAAAGGCCAAGTGCATCCCTCCAGTTCAGCGTGCTGGTGACAGCAGCCCTAAGTGGGGGGTGCCTATGGGGGGTACGATGAATGCAGGGGCTCCCTCCCACCTGGAGCATCTCCCCTGCTAACCCTGAAGATTGCTTGCACAGGGAGGCTGCTGGCTTTCCCACTGGTGGGGGCAGGGCTGGGCCCGAGCACGGGGACTTTTCGGGGTCAGGGCAGGTGCAGTTTCCAGAGGAAGGATCGGCCATCAGGCCCTCTGTGTCTGGGAACCTCGTCCGTGAGCAGGCTGGACCCCCAGGCTGAGGGCCGGGGGATATGGAGAGAGTCCTCCAAGCCGGGACTCGGTGAGGCGACAATGCGGAGCTCCCAAGGGAGTCGCTGGCGGTGGACCGGCCGGTATATGAAATCACAAGTCTGGGGAAGCAGCAGCCAGGAGCCTGGACAGGGGGCTCTGGAGGTGGACAAGCCCGTGGGATGGGGGCCAGCAGGTGCCAGGCTCTGGGCGACTGGGGACGTGGAGATCTGAAGACCAGGGGAGCTGCTGGGGAGACAGGTCCGGACAGAAAGGAGGGCGCCAGCCTCCTGGGGGAGGAGTGCGATGGTGGGGGCACAGCTGGGTGCAGTGGACCTTGGCTCTTTGGTGGAAAGAGTGATACCGAGAAGCCCCATCTTGGCGGAAGGGTACTATCGGTCGGTGGAGAGCAGCGTATGCAAAATGGACACTCCTCGAGGATTTCTGTCTTGTTCGTAGGAAGAAAGGGGAACCGAGAGGCCCTGGCTTTGCCAGAAGCGTACCCCGAGGAGGGGAGATGGGAGCTAACTGTGACAGGGCTGAGAAATCTGCCCTGGAGGCCCACCAGTCCCTCCCCTTCCCCCCTGCCCCCCAGGGAGGTGCCAGCCCAGGGAAATTCTGGTCCTGGCCCCCAGGGTAGTCTCCTGGGTCAGGCCTCCAAGGAAAGGGTAGAAGGGTGCAGCATATCCCTGGCTTCCAGAAAGCAGCCTCCGGGAAACTGTCAGCCTAAGTGGAGAAGTCGGGGACCCGGGGGTGGGGGGTGGGGGGGGAGGAGTGCCACCTGCTGGGGCCAGGGGCTGGCCGCAAGGATTGGGGGTCCTTAGGGGATGGTGGAGCTTCCCAGAGGAGGAGAGCAGCAGCAGGAGGTGGGAACACTGTGGCTGGCCAGCTTTGGTGGGTGGAGGGCCGGGAATTCCCTGTGACCTGCTCTTAACCTTAAACGGAGAAAAGAAATTCGGGACCTGGAAGATACCGGAAGGCATCCGTGGAAACCCCCCAGAGCTTTGGGGAAATAAGCCGCCATCTGGCTGTGAGGTGTTGACCTCAGAGGCGCTAACAAGGGGGCCCTGTTGGCCAGCAGAAGCAGAGAGCTGCAGGGGTCACCCTTGAACCCGGTCTCTTCCTCTCCACCTTCTGTTCTCCCATTTTGGGTTCACGGGCTATGCTGCCGGAACCCTCATGGGAGAGAGATGCAGAGATGCGGAGCTGGGCTGGGCTGTGGGTATTGCCATGGGACAGGCCACCCCAAGACTTCGTGTCGCCAAAGCCCCATTTCCTATTACCTCACACGTCGCTGTGGGTTGATGGGGCTCCGCCGGGTGGTTCTTCCGCTGGTCAGTCTCGGCCGTCTGTCCGGCAGTCACAGTCAGGTGGTGGCTGGGGCTGCGGTCCCCGAGGCAGAGCTGGCCCGGAACTCCGAAAGGGCGTCTTCACTCCCATGTCTGGTGCCTGCGTGTTCTTCCAAAGGGGGCCTTTCCCTCCGCGTGCGTCTTATCTTCCAGGGCCCTTCGCCATGGCCTTCCTCTTTAGCAGGGAGTTGGAGTCTCTCCACGGTGGCTGGCTTCCAGGAATGCAAAGTGCAAATTGCCAGGCCTCCTGAAGGCTTGGGCTCCCTCAAAACCGGCACATCCCTTCTGGCCTGTTTTATTGGCAAAGTGAGTCGCGGGACGAGTCGGGACTCTGTGCGGGAGGGAGGTGCCTGCAGGGGTGGACACAGGTGTGGCTACAGGTGCACGGAGGGCCAGAAGGGTCGGGAGAGCCCATCTGGGACAGGGAAAGTGCACTGGCCCAGACCGATGAGGGAGGGAGCCCCCAGGGGGAGGGAAAGTGCAGGAGATCTGGCTGTTCTGCTAGAAAATTCTCCATTGTCATCTCCGGGAGAGATTCTGTCTTTTTTTTTTTTTTTTTAAAGACGCTAGGGATGTCTCCATAAAGGCCACCTGATAAATGTTGCCGCTGAATTTGAAACCGGATTTTCCTGTCCCTAAAGCCTGGGTCTGTCCACTGGGCGATTGGGATGGCAAAACCCAGCTTTTTCGGGTGTGTGCGGGGGGATTCTTTGGTGCTGGTGATTAGTAGACACCGTGTATCCGAGCTGCCTGACCTCTAGTAGCTGCTTGCTACGGGCCATGTGTTTTGGACCGGGAGAGTCACCTAAGGTGGGTGTGACCTTGTCCCTCACAATGGGATTTTTCTTTTTCTTTCTTTTTTTTAAAGATTTTTATTTATTTATTTGTTAGAGAAAGAGAGAGAGTGAGAGAGAGCATGAGAAGGGAGAAGGTCAGAGCGAGAAGCGGACTCCTCTTGAAGCTGGGAACCCGATGTGGGACTTGATCTCGGGTCTCCGGGATCATGACCTGAGCCCAAGGCAGTTGCTTAACCAACTGAGCCACCCAGGCGCCCCGTCACGATGGGATTTTTCTTTAAGGCGGTTTGCAAAGCCGTGATGAGGGCTGGGGGCTCCCAGAGGATGTGACTGGGACCAGGTAGACCCAACAGGCTTTCTATAATCGTCACTAAATCATCCCGCCCACCCTTTGATTTGGGGCTCGCCGTCCATGTTTTTGTAGCTCCTGCTGTATGAAAATCTACCTTCAGCTCGCCCCTCTGGCCGCCTCTGCTCGGGAGAGCCTCCCTGTCTCGTCTCTGGCCAAGTGGCCACCCCGCCGGACTTCAAAGCCGTGGGCAGGGCTTACGGATTCTGTGGATTCAGGGCATCGTCACAAAAGTTCCCTTAGCAACAAGTCGGCAGGAATCCCTGACATGTGTTTACCACCACGTGAATCCCTGCTGCTCGTTTACCACCTAGAAACATGAATGAGAGGCTGACCTTCCTGGGCTTTCGCAGCCTGGAAAAATTAAAAAACAAACAAAAAACCACCCTCCGCTTTCATCTGATGGTCTGATTGACCTCATCGGCGAGCCCGGGTGCCGGGGGCCCCACTTTCCCGGAGACAGGAGAGGTTTGATAGACCAGCAAGCCCTGTGTCCAGTGTGAGAGGCGTCAGGATTTTTGTGCGGCCGCTTTGGCGGGGGAGGGGGGCACGTGGTCCTCACCGTTGGCTCCCGATTACTCACAGCGGCCAGGCAGCCCACCATGGGCTTTCTAACAGAATGCCAGGACTGATCCCTCCTACCCCCCACCCCCCAACCTTGTACTTAATTGCAAAATTAGTATATTTCTCTCTCCCTGCAGGGGTGAGATGTGTGGCGTGGTATTTACACCTGTGGAGAGAGGTCGGCAGGGGGTCTGGTTTGTCTTTGGGTGGGATCAGTGCACGGTGACCTCGTGGAAGGGCCGAGTGCAACAGGTGTATGGGGCTGTGAGGGGTTTCTGGGGGCTCCTGGGGGCTCACTACGTCCTCCCTGCACACGGTGTCTCCCCCGTCTGCCCTCTGATGAAGATGTGTTTTATTCGGTGAACCTTCCTGGTTGACTGTATTTCACTTCTTGTCCCCCTTAACCTTTTCTTCTCCATTTTTTTTAAAGATTTATTAAAATGTATTTTAATAAATATATTATGTATTTATTTATTTGAGAGTGAGAGTAGGAGAGAGAGAGAGAGAGCACGAGCAGGGTGGAGGGGGAGTGAGAGAGGGAAGAGCACTCCCTGCGGAGCAGGGAGCCCGACCCGGGACTCGATCCCAGGACTCCGGGATCATGACCTGAGCCACCCAGGTGCCTGCAACCTTCTCTTCTCCTGTGCATTCAGTTAGCGAGCCTTATCTGCTCTCCCTGGGAGACGTTTCTCAGAGACCTCTCCTTCACTTGCGCTGACATCTTTTTCTGTCAAGGTCAAGGAAACATCTTTGGATTTATGGGCCAAGAGGCAAAGTGGAGTTACAGCTGCGTCACTGGGATTTGCAGAGCACCAGGGGTGGTGAGAAGCCATGAACGTGCCCCATATGGGCTCTGTCACAGCTACTCGGCTCTGCCGTTGGGAGTGAGAAGCCGCTGTAGACGAGCCGAGAACCAGCGGGTGGGGTTGAGTTCCAATAAAACTTTATTTATAGAGACCGAGATTGGACTTCGTTCCAGCTTTCCTGGGCCCTTGCATTGTTCTCCTCCTTCAGCTTTGTTTTCAGCCCTTTAAAGATGTAAAAGGCTTTCCTAGCTCATGGGCTGTGTGTAGTTGAGAAGTTCAGAAGTCGGTCACTCATTCATTCAACAAACCCTGGGTGTCTAGGATGGGCTTTGAGTTCTTGGGTTACGTGCTGGATGGGAAGTAGCGATAGACGCAGAAGAGAAACTCACACTTAGTTGGGGAGAGGGTATGCTAGGAATAAAAAAAAGATAATTTCCAGGTACTGTGGGGCCAACAAAACGGGGTGCGGGGTGCAGGAGGGGGTTCGGTAAGACCCTCGGAGAAGCTTCTCTGAGGAGGTGATACCTGAGCAGAGATCTGGGTGATGGAGGGCTGTGGGAGTATCTGGGGAGAAGTGATTTGAGGCGGAGGGCGTCACGAATGCAAAGAACCCTGAAGAGGGGGGTAAGTGTGATGTATTTGCAAGAACCAATATTCTAGAATGGTTAGAAAGCAGTGAGCAGGGGCAAGAGAGATGGGGATGTGACACAGAGAGAGAGGCAGGATATTTGGGTATTTATTGTTGTGCCCGCCCGTTATATATTTACATATAAATATATGGACATATTTAACTTTTTCTGTTAAGAGTCCATATTGTGCACAGAAGACATGTACTATGCAATCATTTGGGATCTCTTGCCCTTTCCCCCAGGTTTGCATTTCGGGGGTGTCGACACTCCCACCGTGGCTGACTGCAAAGCCTCTAAAGGTTTTTAAAAATAGAACACATTTGACACGTGACATTGTGTAAGGTTAACGCATTCAACACGCTAATCCGATTCATTTCTGGATTGTGGTGTGATTGCCCTCGTAGCGATATGTGTGGTACATTGCGTAATTATCCTTTCTTCCTCGTGGTTGGTGAGTAGTTCTCCCAAGGGCCGTAGAAAGCCCGTGGTTTGATGGCAGGGGAGGGCGTGCTCTGATTCGTTTAGGAAAGCTCATCTGGGCTGTGGTG
>JAPYYJ010001936.1:0-13508 GCA_028533885.1 Nasua narica | reverse complement strand
CCCTGAAGGACAGTGTTCATGAGCCATGTCTAAGCTACCCACATCTCTCACAGTGCAATCCTGTGAGCAGAACAGTGTAAGACGAAAGATTAAATATACAAAAAAAGTAATTTTCCAAGGACTCATTTGGATTTTCATTAGCAATAATTCCTTTCTAGAAGTTGATGAGTCACTCTCCCCTTTTAAGTCCATACATGTGGTCTTGGATGCACATTATCGTGGTGGGACCTGCTACGGCCAGGGCTGTCAAAGCAAGCCACCTTCAAGAGGGGTCACCGGCATCTGTTTACGGAGGCCAAATCCGGGTACTAGATCGCAGGACAAGGGTAGCTCGTAGGCAACAGAACTGTGCATGCTTCAGCTCAATAGTCACTGTTTCCCTTTTAACCATACCCCTATTTCCTGTTGTTTTTTGGTTTAATAAATACAAGAGCATACTCTGCGTTCAGAAACTCTGCTATCCCAGAGAAAAGCTTTCTGTCTAAAGGGAAAGCCCATCATGTCTAAGTGACGTGGGTCACTTAGATGCTCTCTCCTAACTGCATGTATATTCCAAGTTTCTGAAGATCAGTCTAGCCAAGGTTCCTGGACGACACACAAGCAATTAAAAAGAAATGATGAACAGCGCTCTTGTGGACACTTATGCAAATAAGGAAGGTGACTGCAGAGAAATGACTAGCCCATACTCACCACGAGGTAATGGGCTCGAAGGAAATCAGATGGAGCCCCAGTTTACATGGGGCACGCCACCACCAGGACTTAGTCTGGAGAGCGTCATGAAAACTTTGGGTCTGACCATTCCTGACGCTTGTAAGAAGGCTTAGAAAATCCTCATCAGTTTTTTGTTTAAATTAAGTAATTAGTTAATTCAGTTCAGTTTTAAAAGAAAAAAAGCAGTTTACAGCTTTCTATTAACTTTTTAACCCTAGGAGCCTCAAAACTTACCCTTCAGGTATGTGTTGCAAAGCTGATTATTACACTGAAATGTGAGGAGAGCCTAAAGAAACCAGCATAGGGATATTGGAGACTTTTCGACAACAGACAATGATCCATGGCACCATTTGTTTTGGTTTCCCAGGAGGGAAATCAGAGCTAGAAAATCTGTGAATCAGCAGCCTGATTTATTCTAAACTTGCATGAAAAAGCTGGGAATATCACTAAGACATAAGTCTTCCTAAAGAGCTGAGCATAGACACCCCAAATATCTGATTTCTCTCCCTCATTTTGAAGAATAAACATTTATATCATAAGGGCTGGACAGGAAGTGGGAGAGAGGAAATCAGTTGACAACCTGTCTTCAGCAATGCCTTGTTCTGTGTTTAAGGTGAAATAAGTACTACAGGGCCTGTGTCCCAGCCTGCTGGTGAGTATTCTCTGGCATGAGGGAAAGGCCTTAGCAAAGGGAAAGGTACACAGTGTTTTCAGCGAAATTTATCTGTAATCCTCAAAGGTTAATTTGGGATGTTTGAAACTTTCAGTCCTGAAAGCAAAACACACTCGAACGTAAAAACTACAATTTATTGTCAGAGCCAGGATAAACTCATTCTTTCTCGCAGGTTGCTTGTGGGGACTGAGGCCCAGGAGGAAGTGGAAAATCACCTGAGGAGCAGCTGACAGGTATCGGCTGCCTAATGAATAAGGAGTTAGCCCTCTAAGCCCCTGAGTCTCTGTAGGCATCACGCAGTAAACATAGGAGGGTAATTTTAAAAGAGGGAAGTGGAAGGAGTAATGTTATAATGTAGGATAGAAATATGGTTCTACTACCCAAAGTTTCAATTAATTCTCACAAACATAAAGGTTGAGCTGGCAGGCCAACCATATACCGCCATATACCGCCATATACCACCATAAAATGGACAGTAGCATAGAATATTGGCTAATAACTCAAAATAAAGTGTAGAAAACAATATTGTGACTTCTAATTGATCACACAAGTTGATCTTTTCTCCGTCAATCAACCCCAATAAAATGAGAGTTAAAAGATTAAAAATAGTTTAAATCCACACATTTTTTTTTAAATGCAAGAGTTCCAAGAAGGTAAGAGATTCAAGCCAGAAAGAAGATATAAGGGTGATAATCAAACATGGCAGAATAGTAGTCTCCCATATGAAAATCCACAAAAAAGACTCAGCTGATCTTGCAGAACCTGGTAACACTTGGGATTCCTTGCAGAACAGAGAATGAGAGTAAGACACAAACAGAAAAAGAATTTGAAAGCCTGTATATGGTGTAACCAAGCACATCTGTACCGTGTGCCTCCTCCATCCCCCTAACTAATGATCTCTTCCTCTCATCCCCGGTCTCTCCTTTCTCTCTGCCACCCTGAGGAGTGCCTCTCCACAAAATAAATACATGAGTTCATAGCAATCTTCTGTAAAGAAATTGGAGGGCCCCAGAGAAAAAAGATTCCACATTCAGACTCCAACCCACTCAACTTTCATAAAACTAAGCCCACATAGAGAGTCACAAAGCAGCTGTTTAATGACCTGGTTCTTAATTATGAATGGACAATTATGGGTTAACAGAAAATAAGGAAAACCTCCAACAAGAAAGCTCCACAAGCAGGATTTTTAAAGAGGGGGAAATGGTCCTGGAAGAAATGCAAATAAAACAGGCAACAGAAGAGAAACATCAAATATCCCAAAAAAGAGTCAAGAACCATAAAAAAAGAAGAGAATGATATAGAAAAGGAAGAATGCATATGCAGGAAGAAATCCTGGTAATTAAAAGTTCATTTTACAATTAAAAACTGGGATGCCTGGGTGGCTCAGATGAAAATAATTTTCATGATAGAATTCTATATTCAACCTAATCATCAATCAAAACATTTTCAAACACTAAAGACTCAGAAAAGTTAGTCCTTTTATACCCTTTTTCAGACGAATAAAACTGAAGATAGGAACAACCAAATTGGAGCATCTAACTCTTGATTTCAGCTCAGGTCATGATCTCCTGGTCAAGGGATCAAGCCCCGTGTTGGACTCCACATTCCGTGGGGAGTCAGCTTGAGATTCTCTCCCTTTCTCTTTCTCTCCCTCTGCCCATCTCCCCCTCTCTTGCTCTCTCTTTCTCTCTCTAAAATAAACAAATAAATCTTTAAAAAATTCATTAAAAATTAAATGAAGATAAATCAGGAAAGATTCTCATTTCTCACAAAATTATGACAATTTTAGAACTTGAATTCACAACAAAACACACACTTGTATGAAGAGAAGGAAAAGAAATTCATCCCCTACGAGGGGATAGGAATCAGCAGAAATGGAAATCAGATTTTTCAGGAGCCAGCTTGGAAGACTTAAGACAAAGAAAATCCCTACCGCCAAGTTTCCCTTTCCCTCCACCCCACTCTAAACACTAACCCTCTCAATTTCTAACAATGGAGCCAGAAGGAAATACCTTTCATCCTAGAAATCTATATTCAACCTAATCATCAATCCAAATTAAGAACAAAAACATTTTCAGACATTCAAAGACTCAGAAAAGTTCGTCCTTTACAATCTTTTTCATAAGAATCTAACTGAAGATAGGTACAACCAAAATAAAGGAGTGGCCATAGAATGAAGACCGGATGATTTGGAGGAACCAGCTGATCCCAAGCAGCAAATTCCCTCAGTGACATGTGAACGACAGGCCTGGAGAGCAATGAGGAGAATGTGGGTGGGGCAGGAGGGTCCCGGGATAGAGCACTGCAGTGAACCAATGTGAGAGGCACAAAAACCGAAGTTGTGTTGAAAGCACCAAAAGGGCAGGGACAAGTATGGCTTTTGGCAATTCCATGAAAATAGAAAGCTATACAAACAAGAAAATTGAACCATAGTCATTAGCTCCACTGGAAACAGTAAGTTGCAAACACTAATATTATCTGATTTTCAATTTTTAGAATCAAACTTTCCATATAAAGCTCTAAAGATTTAAGAGCAGTTATATAACAGAATGAAATATTATAAGCCTTGTTATACAAAAATAAAAAGAGGTAGGAAGAGCACGAGTGCTAAAATCTTGATTTTACAAAAAAGGGAATCTAAAAGATATTATTAGTGAAAATTGGTCAAGCTATATATTTAAGAGGTGAACTTTTTGCCTAAATTTCAGTAACAAGTAGAGAAACAAAAATGACAATATAATTACACTGAAAATATGGAGGAATCGGCACGTGAGAGCGTCATGAACTTGGGTGTTGCCTACTTTAGCAGAAAGTCAACAGATATCTAAAACTAATAAATTAGGAAACAATGATAAAAGCCTCGTACATTGAGATTTAAAGTCAACATCCAGAAGAAACAGCTGAAAGAGAAATAAGCAGTTGCTTTTTTTTAAAAGATATTTATTTGTTTGTTTGTTTGTTTGTTTGTTTGTTTGAAAGAGAGTGAGGGGAGGGGCAGGGAGAGAGGGACAAGCACACTCCAAGCTGAGCGTAGAGTCTGACACAGGGCTTGATCCCATTCTCTGAGATCATGACCTGAGTCAAAATGAAGAGTTGGACCTTAAAGGACTGAGCCACCCAAACACCCTCAAGCAGTTGCTTTTTGACAGGCACTAGTGCTATTTCGAGTTTAAAATTAGTAAATTTTAAAGAATTTAGTATTGTAAATGTACAATGTATCGACAACTTGTAAGATAAATAAGTTTCTGTAAGCTGGTCTGGGAAATGAGTGGCCATGTATAACAGGCACTGACAATCTAAATCCAGGTCACTATCCGTTTTTATAAATCAAGTTTTATTGTAACACACGGCTTTGTTTACACATTGTCTATGCCTGCTTTCTGCTACAACGGCAGAGTTGAGTAGTTGCAACAGCCCACCAAACTGAAACTATTTACTATCTAAACCTTTACAGAAAAAGTTCACCAATCCCCGATTTTTAAATACTGGTTTTCTAGGAAAATGTTATCTATAGTCAACTTGATTTTTAGAGAAGTGTTGGTTTCTAAGTTGGGGTTGCCCCTCTCTCTTAAAAGTACAGCTCACTCAACGGCAACAGATGTGCCCCAGGACTTGGTGTCTAATGTTTTCCTGTTTAGGGCATGTAAAAGGTGCAATATACTATCCCTGTCTCCAATATATAGCGATGGAAGGAGTCTGTCATTACATTGTAATTCTCCTGACCTTTCAGATGATAGCAAAAACCTAGCCCTTGTATTTTTATTGCTACCTGCTGGATATTACCTGTTAAAAAAGAGCAGCCCTCACGCGCTCACATAAAAATCAATTTCTGCCCATATGTCGATGTGGATATTAGAATGAAATTTATCGACACCCCCTAACACAAGCACTAAGCAATTTGGGCCAAAGCCCCAGCAGCTGGGCATTAAAAGACATAGTACAGATACTTATTTTGTTTTTAAAAAGATACACTAATCTAAATGTCCTATCCCTGGCCTGTTTCATCATGGTCCTTTAAATTGCCATGTTGCCTGGCGGTTAAATCCCAACTATGGGAAGAGGAAATGAGAATGGAAGTAATGGTCTGCTAAGGAGACCATTGAAATTAAAAAGGAATAAAATATTCTTCCTAAATGACAAGGGCTGACTTGGCCTAAATTGTGTATTCATTCTGAATACACTAAATAATAACATTAAATAATCATATTTCTTCAGTATTAACTAGTTCATAGGAGGCCGATTCCACATTGAACCCATTTGACCTTCAAAAGAATTTAGCCTGTGACAAAAACCTTCATTCCATATCAGGGATTCTCAGTGGGTATAATGGAGGAATGTATAGGCTTCATGTCCCTTGGAATTGTATCAAAATTTCAGGGTGGAAGGAGCCTTTTTAAATTGCACTTGCTCTAGTTCATGAGAAGTATTACTGCACTGATTAGAATCTGTTGCATGCCTCAGGTGTATAGATGAGGAGGACAGTATTACATAATTCTCCTCTCCAGGGGAACGAGACTCCCATCCATAATTCTTAATATTTGGATGAACGTTTATATGGAGATATTAAAGGATAAAACAGTACGTAGCTAGCAACAACAAAGTGTAAGCAAATTTCAAAAGTGAGAAGTTAACTTACTACCTCTGGCTTTAAATAAACTAAAAAAAAAAAAACCTCATTTGAGGGTATCTACTAAGGCATATTTTTAATAGGAGACCTCTATATATATCATGTTCATTGCTTGTCTTTTTTCACTTACTTTAGTACTAAATCTTTTCATGTCCGTAAACATAAATCTGGATTTTTAATATCTTCAGTTAACATCCTTGTACATAATTTAGGCATATGTCACATTGTTCCTAGGGCAGAACTCCTAGGTCAAAGGGCTTGCCCCTTTTTAGGGCTTTTGCTACCAGATCTCCTAACTGACCTGCCAAGAGTTATCGGACTTGTCCTACCGCTACCAAGACGTATGATTGCACGAGACACCCACCCTTTTGCCAGATCTAGCATCCATTTCCATGATTGCTGTCTTAATGACTCTTAAAAAGGTGCATAAATTGGTAGGGCTCTATTTGAGCTGCTCTGTCCCAGGCAGCTGTTAAGTGCACTTAGCATCTCCAACCACAGCAACAATAACGGTGGTGGTGGGGAGGATGGGATAAAGGGGTACGATTTTCACAGATCAGGAAAGTAAGGGTCAGACAGACTCTGTAAATTGCCCAAGCCTACAAAGCTAAGAAGAGGTAGAACTAGGTTGGATTCAAACCCCTGCCGTCTAGTGTTACAGGCCTTCAGAATCAATCTTACCTCTCCAGATATCAATACATACCTGGTCAGAGTCCATCCACCCTTAGGAAAAAAAGACACACAAAACCAGAGAGATCACCACCCATTCCCGCCCTCGGGGAAAACAGTTCTAGTTTCTGCAATTTTACAGCTGTGCGCTTCCTTAAATACCATTAGCCGAGTACTTTCCCATCCGGGATAGGTTCTTTTTTTCTTTTTTTTTTTTTTTAAAGATTTTCTTTATTTATTTGAGAAAGAGAGAGAGAGCATGAGAGGGGAGAAGGTCAGAGGGAGAAGCAGACTCCCCATGGAGCTGGGAGCCGGATGCGGGACTCGATCCCAGGACTCTGGGATCATGACCTGAGCCAAAGGCAGTCGCGCAACCAACTGAGCCACCCAGGCGCCCTGGAATAGGTTCTTTTTTAAATGAGAACCTATGCCCCGCCTTCTCCCTCCTGGATGCATGGCCCTGGTGAATGGACGGGTATCATCTCTGTGTACCGTGCAGGTCAATCAACTAGTCTCTCAGCCTCGCACCAATTAGATGGCCTGAACCTGCCCAGTATCCAGATAATCGCATGAAACTTCCACTGAGTCAATTCTCACAAATGCCGGGGCTCTATCTGATCACAGTACATGACACTTTCTGAACAGGATACGAGACTTCTGTGTTTGAACAGGCAACTGAGCGTCACTTGCAGAGGCCCTGGCATCCAGGGGCCACCGTTTACGAGCTGTGTGCTGAATCAGGTGCTTAATCGGTGGCCCTCATTTGTTTTTATCTGATAAATGAGATAAAAATATTACGGCTTATAAAATGAGAAGTGTGTATAAACGGCTTAGCGCTACGCCTGGCACATAGTAAATTCTTGATTAACAATAGTTACTGTTATTTCCAGATGTTTCAAATGTTAGCTCCTTTCGTTAAGCCTCTTGACCCCCACCTTGAGAATTATCATGAGGCTATACAGTCCAAACTCTCTCTAAATTTAAAATTGCCAGGGGCGCCTGGGGCGCCCAGTTGGTTTAGGATCTGACTGGTGAGTTCCGCTCATGTCACGATCTCATGGAGAGTGCGATTAAGCCCCGCATAGGCTTCCGTGCTAAACTGGGAGTCAGCTGGAGTTTCCCTCTCTCTCTGCCCTTCCCTCTTCCTCCGCTCCTCCCTCAACTTGCACAATATCTCTCTCAAATAAATAAATGAATCTTTATAAAAAGGAATTGCTTCCAAAAAGAGCAATTCTTCAGGGATGTTTCATAAGATGAAATGAAAGCATTCTTCACTTTAAAAGGAATCAATATTAATGTATAATATTATATAATATTTCTTAATATCAGATCTATAGGCTTGAGGACTATGCTGTTACTCAAATTAGGGCTAATACTTTAATTCTTGTTGCCCAATAAATGTTAATTATCAACATCAATGCACTATTTATTAATATTGGTATAGTTAATGAGTGATTATAATCCCTGATGCCATCTTATACAATAATTACTACAAAACCAATAGAGAAATCGATATCTCATGCTACTGTAATGCTGACCATGACTGGAAGAATAACCTGACAACATCTAGGGCAGCCAGGAAAACAGATGGGGCTGAGAGCCCACTGAATAAACGGTCTCAGCCACGCGTCCAGGAAGCACCCCGTTGAAGCAGCTGCGGACTATCGTGTGTGCAGAGAACGGCGGAGCATTCAACACGAATAGTTCCTATTATTAGTGGAAAATAAAATGTTCTTGTTAAATTGAGGGGGACTAGATCTCGTCCCCAAATCTTGCTTGGATGGGAGCTACTTTCTATTTCCCTTATGGCTTAAACAAGTAACAGAACACTACAGGTGAGGCACTGGAGGAGAGAGGGGGGAAAGTGGGAGGCAGACTCCTGTGCCCTTTCTCACATGAAAAACCCGAAGCTGGGGCGCCTAGGTGGTTCAGTTGTTAAGCATCTGCCTTCCCCGCAGGTCATGATCCCAGAGTCCTGGGATAGAGTCCTGCATGGGCGCCCTGTTGAGCAGGAAGCCTGCTTCTCCCTCTCCCACCCCCCCTTCTTGTGTTCCCTCTCTTCGCTATGTCTCTCTCTGTCAAATAAATAAATAAAATCTTGAAAAAAGAAAAAGAAAAACCTGAAACTGGCAAAGAAGAGGAATGACATTACATAGTCAACAAGTTCTGACCACACTAGATCACAACTAGAAGTTTCCTCAGGGTAGCAAAGCACTTAAGAACTTTGTTTTGGGGGCACCTGGATGGCTCAGTCCATTGAGCGTCTGCCTTCGGCTCAGGTCATGATCCTAGGGTCCTGGGATTGAGTCCCTAGTCGGGCTCCCTGCTTCTCCCTCTCTGTCTCTCATGAATAATTAAATAAAATCTTAAAAAAAAAAAAAACTTTGCTTTTAAGCCAGAGAGATGTGGATTCACATCCTGGTGCTGCTACTCACCCGATGTGAAGTCACGCACAACTGATTTATCTTCTTTTAGTCTTAGTTTGTTAATCTGCAGAATGGGGATTATAGTAGACTCTCCCTTACAGGGCTGTGGGGGGATTAAGTAAGGCAATGCACACACAGTGCCCAATGAACAAGCAGTATATTTTAAACATCATTAATATTTTTGATGTATCAACAGTTAACACTACAACTGTATCAAATACAATTATTTTGCTCTCTCACACACACACATACACATCTATATACATCTCAGCCCTCCAGAGCTTACTGAACCTCAGGGTCAGTGAAGGCAATATTTGCTGCCACTGTATAAAACTTTGATTATGTGAACTGGCACCCTGGGCCCCACCCACAGGGCAGACAGAAGATGTGATGTCCAGAGGACTCCTGGGGCTACAAGAAATCAGCCAGGCCATAATCAGTGTCTTCAATCGGGTACAGGTTAAAATCTTTGGTTATCCTCAAAATACCATTTTCTCTGGGGCACCGGGCCAGCATCTCCTTCCCAGTGAATCACAAAGAAGAGAAGGGAGAGCCAGCAGGAGTATTTATAGGTCACTGCCTTGGTGCAGGGCCAAACGTATTTTTCTAACGACCATCCCTGCCAAAGGAACTATCTGTGGGTTCTCCTAACGGTATCTTGTAGCTTTTTCAAATAACAAATGAAATTGGAAAGAAAAATAGAGATAATCAAAACAGCTCTACTGAACTATTCTCTGAGGCTCATGAACAAATGACGTAAACAGTCTAATGAAAGACACTGAAAGTATTTTCTTTAAAATTCAAAGCAGAAATTTAGCATGCGGAACTCCCGAGAGAGAGCGAGAGAGAGAGAGAGAGAGAGAGAGAGAGAGAGAGAGAGAAGGGGAGGAGTGGAAGCAACAGGAAGGGCCCAGAACCCCAATCTTCTAACAGACTTAGGCAATTGCTTGTTCTTTTTTCTAACACAGGGGTGAGGCAGGCATGCTCTGTAGTGGCTGGTGTCCAGCTTGCATCACCTGCAGGGGAGGGTGAAACCCTGGAATGCACCCCCCCAACTACCTTCCTATGAAAATGCTTACAATAAGAAAGCAGTGGCCTTTATAAAGGAACCTTTTTATTAAAATTGTGTAAACTAGAAATTTCTCACAGTGTCTTGTGGGGGAGAGGGGGAGGAGGCTAAATTTTCGACTAACTTTTAAAAAAATCTCATGTAATCTTAACAACTGACCAACTTCTCCTTGAATTTCATATGTATCAGGAAAAGGAGCTAAGAAAACATTGCAGTCTTCTGAAATGTTTCCTGGATTCTTTCCTCTTTTTCCACAAAAATAGAACTACCCTTTTTTTTCTTTTTTGATGGGAGATGAGGATTATCTAGGAGATTTGGCAACCTGAACACACATATGAGAAAGCCAATTGTATAACGAAAAGAAGTAGATCCTCCAAAATTATTCAACTAGGAGAATTTCAAACTTTGGTGCTAAAGCCTCAAAATAATAACTGTCATCCTCTGAAAGTTCCTTCTCACTGAGCGGCTGAGGGAATCCGGTCTTGCTATCTACCAGCAAAGGGCTATAGACAAAAAGGGCTTTTTCACAGCCTGACAAAGCTGATCATCCAGAAGAAGCCATCGTTCCCGCTCTCTGGAAACCAGGGGAAAGATGGAATCCAATTCTAGGCGGCCTGCAAGAAACCTTACAAATCCAGGGCTGTGGGGAGGCCAGATGAGGGACAGGAATTCCCACCCTCCCACGAAGGTTCTGGAAGCTCTGGTAAGCTGCCAGGCACTGCAGTATCAGTCACTGGTTCCCAGAGAAGGGCCTCAAATCACAGGGCGCAAGGAAGCCGTGCAAGTATGAAGCTGCCTGGGCGAGCAAGCCAACCTATCTCCCCAGAACTACCTTTGAGGGCACTGTCCCTCCACCATCTGCCAGGCCTCCCCAAACCCCTGAGGGCTCCTTCCGTGTAATTTGGGTTACATGCCAGACGAAGTAATAGTACAACTTTGCTCAGAGGGGCTACATCCCTCAGCCCTGAATTTTCTGGGTTTCGCTACTATTTGCTCATTATGCAATACGAATCATCAGTGTCACCTGGGCACTTGTTCACGAATGCAGATTCTCGGCTCCACCCCAGACCTCTGAATGTGAGACGCTGGGGGCGGGGCCCAGCAATTGCTGTACTAACCCCTGGGGGTTCCGGGGCACCGGTGTTTGAGAACCTCCGAGCTTTCATTCTAGAGCAACACAAATTAGCCTTGAGAACAACGTCTGGATGGATGCCTGACAGGTGCCTGAATAGAAGAAACCCTCTCTGTCCACTCGGTTCCCACTCCCAAATTATATTACTGAATAGCTCCCCTTTGCAAAAAATGTCCTCTCACAGGCAGCACTTTATAACAAGCAACCTATTGCAAAGAGCCAGACCACATAAATTCCCCCACCTTTGTAGTTTCCCTCAAAATGGCGCATTATTGAAGAGACCTGTCTTTCACACATTTTTAAATAACACCTAGGCAATACAAACCCTCCATCAGTGCTAACGAATATGGACTAATACAATAATAAGGAATTTAGGAGCCAGCACTCAAATTAGTAAGGTCTGGTTTCCTGCAGATTACCAAAGGGTGAGGAGGGGGAAGGGGGAGAATTCAAGATAAAATGTGCATGGACTACAAGGCAGAAAGGAAGCAGAAAATTTATTCTGAACGGATGCCAAGACTTCGCCACATGCTTACAGTAAGAGAAACGAAGAGCAGAGAAAATTATTTTTAAAACCTTCTTCTTTCCTTGAGAACTATGTTAATAATAGCCTTGCTTTAAGATACTAAGCAAATACTTTTTCAATGGAAGACATTAGGCAAACACAGAATTTTCGCATGAAATGTGCCTTAGATTATGTAAAGGATACAGACTGTTTATCTTCCCTGGACAGGAATCACCTGTCTTCAGTGATAAAATTCAAGCAGATAATTTTTTGATAAAGCTGTTTTCTTTATAGGCTGTTGATAATGTATCATTTATATCCCAAGGCTGGGATAAACACAGCAGCCAGTGAAATTCCTCAGCGGTACTTAGGCTGCTGACTTTGTTAGCATTAGTAATACATAGTCGCCCGCCTGGCTTTAACTGCGTTTATTCAAAGGAAAAAGTGGGTGAGGTAGCAAGAATGAAGAATGTAGAGATGATGGGATGGAGTAAAAAAGTGAGGAACAAACAATAATTGTGAAGAAGCGCCCATTTTCACTTTTGATCTATTTGTCAGATGTTAGTAACATTAATCCTTATTCTTCCATTTGGCAGGTAAGAAGGTTCTAGCTCAGGAATGGTTGAGAAACCTTGGCTGTACCTTAGATTCACCCAGGGTGCTTTAAAACAAAACTGGAAACAATCCCCGTGCCTGGGGGTGGGGCCCGGGTATCGGCAATTTTCAGAGGGTTAAGAAACATTTTGCAGTTTTTTTCCTTTACAAAAAGCAATTTGGGACAAATTGGCTATTCTGGAACGTGGTCATTTGGTGGACTGGTTTCTCCATTCCCGAACAATCAAGATTAGGACACAGCCTTAGCTTATCTTGGCAGCCCTGGAAGATGTCAAGGACACCATGGTTATGAAGGAGAAAAAAACACTTCAATATTTCCCTGTCACCTTTTGGTGGGAAGAGAGGGGACTATATCTAAAAATGAGCCATTGAAATAGCATATCTGAATTAAGTGAGATGGTACAACAGACAGAGAGAAGCAGGGTTAGCTGTCATTCTTAAAAAACATGCTTCCTCTTCATCATCATCTGCCGCCGTAACAGATACATAAGGAGTCCCTCCCACAGCACCTAGAACACGAACTGGGAGTAAGAGGATAACTCGTGAATGCCTTGACTCCTTTCAAAACAAGAGGGTAGTAAGAGACCGATTCAGGCATCTTTGGAAGAAGCCCACATTTCCAGTACTTCACAGCCCGTGACATTCTCTCATAATCTTTCACGGCAAAAGTACAAATTGCAAACTGAGGTATCAAATTGCAGATGCAGACTTGTCACCGTGGAGAGCAAATAGATGTTTCATATTTGTTCCGAGTCGATTAAAATGACGCAATGGTACGAAATGCTACGAAATATAAGCCGGGACTCTGCAAGGTACTTCCAGTCACACAATCTCTTTTATGACACAGTGTTGCAGTTGGAAGAGTTCTGTGTACTGTTTTCTAGAACATAGGGACCTTTTGTCATAATCAATTGCTGTAGAAGCTTTATGATACTAGAATTTTATTCTATAATTCATATTTGTTTTAGAGCTTATTTTTGGCAACATGGTTTATATGATGCCAAGTCTTTGTTCAGAAGAGCTGCTTCCCTCCATGATGTTGTTCTCATAAAATATATATCTGTTTTAAAATAAATCACTT
>JAPYYJ010001935.1:0-13510 GCA_028533885.1 Nasua narica | reverse complement strand
ATATTCATTAGGGAAATTACTTCCAGTACAGAGAGATCAGCAAAATTTTAATGATCATTTAGGTGCATCATGATTCTAAGTCACAAAGGAAGATGATCAAAAGTCCAGTTTTAAGGAACAGTACCCCAAATTATTTTATGTTATCTTGCATGTGGCCTAGTAAACCTATTCACTTGTACTTTTTTAAATACCCTATACGTTATAGCACATGCACCATCCTGTGTGCCTTTAATCATGTCATTCTGCCTGCCCAGAATGCCCTCTCTACTTGCTACCATTTATCAAAAGACTTTCTGCTCTTCAAGGCCTTTTCAAGTCCCACCCCTTTCATGGAGACTCTTACAGTCCATTCCACACCTACCAACAGGATTCCTCCCCACCCCACTCCCCAACTCCCACTGCACCTGCTATCATATCAGTATCATTTGATTATCATTGTTCTACATATTTGTTTTATTTCCCTTAATTACAATAATCTGTTATGTTTACATAGTACTTTATGACGTATTTTATATCCCTTTATTTAATTCTCAGAATGGAGTGGTGGACAACAGAAGGCTTTGATTTAATATTCTGATTCTTAAAAGCTTTGGAACTTTAGGAAATGTATTTAGTCTCTTTTAGTCTCAGTTTTCTTCTCTGTAAAGTGGGGACATACAATGCATTTTTAACTGTGTTGTGATGATTAAATGTGAGTATGTAGCTAGATAACCTAGGAAGGGCCTGGCTCCCAGTAAACACTCAACAGATATTAGTTTCTGTGCTCTCAACAATTCTATGGTAATGTTAATATCAAATATATTATCATATGCTATGTTTATAGCATTCCAAAGTATATCCACATTAGCTATTAATAACAGTATAAAATTTTACAGATGAAAAAATTGAGACACAAAGGATTGAAGTGGCCACACAAGATCTGAAAGTTTGATTAACTCCAAATCTGGTGTCTTCCCACCTCCACATACTTATCAATCTCTCCTGAATATAATTTGATCCCCAAATCCAGCACAGTAACAAGCATATAAAACTCACAAAAGCAGTAATTGATGTCAACACAGGTCAGTGTTAAACTGAGTGTTGCTGGCTACCACAGCTTCCAGAGAACCTGAGTGCACATCCCAAGGCACATCCTTATCTGGAGCCTGCAGCCCCACTCGGGAAGCAAAAGGTCGCCAGGGCAACTAAACTGGACCATGATGATGTTGCCTAACACAGTTATGGAGGGCATCCTATTATTGTTGGCTCATCCTATTATCTTCCACTCTCATCCATCTCCACATGTTCTCTCCTTGCCTTTTCTCACTCCGTCTTTGTATCTCCTCCCTTCTACACTTCTCCTGGCTCAATAATTTCAACATTTACTCATTCATTCAGTCATTCAGTACAACTAAAGTATTTTCAGAATTGCTTTACCATACCACACTCAAAAGAGTTCAGGTGTGCTTGTTCTTTTTTTCCCAGACTACAAGATTGAAGGTATATAGTCAAATTCTGTGCAAAACACTACTTGAGTCAGTCCATTTATACATTTTCCTTCCTTTAGTATGATTTGTGTTCTTCACTTGAAAAAAAGTGGGTTTACTTTTCAAATTTACCTTCTCAATTCTTTTCCTATCCTTATGATTTAAAGTTCTTTTCTGAATATGTAGAACATGAACATGATTCCTAAGTCAATGGTACATAAAAATTACATTCAGAAATGTGTCTCTTCCTTTCCTTTCTCTGCACCTTGTCCCTCATTCCCTGTAGGTAACCAGCTTCACTGCTCTCTCTCGTATCATCTTGGGTTAATTTTTGTGAAGATATCATTTCTTATTTACCCATCTTTCTCAAACACAAGACAGCATATTATATTTACTTCTTTGTACTTTGCTTTTTTTCACTTTAACAATTGCTGTTGAATATCTTCTCGAAGTGATTCTGAATCAGGACACAGACAAAACTCTTATTTATGCCTACAGCCTTGTGTTCCATTGTGTGCAAGGACCATAGTTTACACGACATAGCTCTAGTGCTTGGAAATTCAGGGACCAACTAATATTTTGCTATAATAAATAAATAAATAAATACTTGTAGATAAACATATAAATACACATCTATCTCTAGGGTAAATTCCCAGAAGTAGTACTTCTGAAACAAAGGTAGACTATAGTCTTTATCTACTTATTCTCATCACCAGTGCTTATTTTCCCAAAGCATTCACAACAGAAGCTGTTTTTAAGATTTAGAATCTGTACCAATGTGCTGAGTATGAAATAGTGTCTCCTTGTAATTTTAACTTGTATTTCTTTTATTGTGATCACTGGACATGTTTTCATATGTTTAAGGATGCTTTTATATCCCTTTTAGCTCATTATTCACTAAAATTTTGGTGTTTTCCCCTATACATTTTTAAGTTCTTTGTCAAATGATTTGTAATATATGTTGCAAATATTTTCTCCCACCTTGTCATTACCTTTAGACTTTCTTAAGTAATATTTTTCATATAAAAGTTATTTGTAAGTTATATAGTCAAATTTCTATTTCTTTTTTTATGGCCTCTGGATATTGAATGGTAGAAAATCATTCTTATCCTCATGTTTCTTATAGTATTTGTATACTTTCATTTTCTTAACATTTAGCTCCTTTTTTTACAGCTTTTATATTCACATTTACAGTTTTTACATTTAGGTCTTCTTGGACTTTATTCTTTTTAATGGTGTAGGAAATTGACTTAATTTTATCTTTCTCAAAACAACACTATAGTTTTCCCAACATCATTTATTAAAAGTCCCATTTTCCTAGTGATTTGATATTCTGCCTTTCTGATATTCTAGTATTCCAAATTAATTTGTGTTCTTTCTGTTCTATTTCATTGGTCAGTCAGTCTATTCTTATATAAGTACATATTGTTTGAGTTATAGAGGCATTTCAGTTTGTTCTTCTACCTTCAGAGTTCATTTCTAACCAATATAATGTTCTGAAAGATGATATGTGCAGGTAGAAAGATCAGTTCTCGGGAAGGAAGAATATTATAATTGTCATCTTTTATGAATAAGGTATTTCTGCTACTTTGCACTCATCAAACTTTATCATTTGATCTTTATTATTATCAACATTCTAAAATAGAATTTTAAAGACTACCACTTGCCACTTACAATTATTGCTGAAAAGGCATTTTTTGAAAGAAAGAAGCTAAATATTGGAGACATAAAAGCTTTTTCACAATTTACCATTATCTGTCCACATTACAATTAAGAGTCTAAAGGTAAGTATGAAGATTTTGGAATAGAGCTTTGGGGTGGCAATCCAGTTGGAAAGAACAAGTAGGGGTCTGGCATTCCATGTGTATAGTTATCATACTGTTTTAGTTCACTTTGTGAATTTTCACATAGGCCATTTGTTAATGTGCACTGTAGAGACCCTAATAGAGATCATGGGGTGGTTGAGATTGCTGGGAAGAGAGCTTCAATTTCATTCTCCTCACCCCACACACATAACCTGAGCACCACCACTAAAATTTGGGGGTGCCCTTGAAACTTTAGACCCTAAGAATCAAGGTGAAACAAGGTTAGTGCCATAGGTAATACCTCATTGCAATATCGCTATTGTTTTCAGTCACAAGCGAAAATACTTGTACTGCTCAACTTGATCACCTCAGGACAATTTTGTCACTCCAGCTGTATTTTTTTATTAGACTCTAAACTCTTGGAAGGCTATATTCATTAGGACACTTTGGATTGCTAGTGACAGAAGGCCAATTCAAAGTAGCTTAAGCTAAAAGGAAATTTATTGCCAAATATTCCTGGGAATTCTAGGAGTGAACATTCTAACAATGAAATTCTTGACTTGAATTAATTTTACGTGAAGTCAAGTTGGCAGGCAGGATGGCTGTCAGTAGCTGTAGGCTCACATAATCTCAGTTTAACAGCCACAGCAGAAAATACTTTTCTTTCCATGTGAATCACTAAGACTTTGACCTTGCTTGGCTTATATGCCTATCCTCAGCTCTAGCCATGGTCGTATGTTCACTCTGTATCCTGAACCTGGATACAGAGTGAACATACGACCCAAGGAGAAGAGGCTGCCAGACACAAACAATAGGTCTACTTCAAAAACTGAGTCAAAATATAAGTCACCTTTGTGTCCTCCACAGACCTTTGACCCAGATTTTCAATCACTGGATGCTAGGAGAGGAAGGTACTGTGATAAGAGGAAAGAGGTAACGTGGAGGCAGAGCAGATTTGCAGGTAAGAAAGTGGATGTGAAAAGAAGAGAAAGCTATACAAAAAGTAGAAAATAAGGTGAAATTTGTCTTTACTTTGTTTTACATATTTGTATAGAGATAAGGAAAGCTATCAGAGCTTTCATTATGAGGCAAAGATTTTTTTTTTTAAACATGAATAATCATTGGAATCTTTTTTAGAGAGCCTTTATAAGATGCCAGGGAGTTTATCCAATTCCTCTCTTGATTTGGTTGCTAGCTGCGGCATGGCTGTTACACGGTTACATAAGCACAGATACCTCGATGGGCAATTCCAGTGGGTTTTGTGAGCATCTGCTAACTCTAATTACTGGTGTTATACATATGAAGGTCCTGAAGATAATTAAATTGGAATGCCAAGGTTATTTAACAGTTATGGACTTGAATTGGTACCCTAGCCTTTCACCACCAATTTTATCACCCAGTGCCAAAATTCTATCATTCTTCTCAGAGAAAATACAAAATCAACACTAAGAACGTAACATACACACGGCATCCACACACTTCTCTACCTAAATCAATGATTTTTAGTCTCGTAACTTTCAAGAGATGGAATACAGGGTACATACAAACACATGCACTCACATTCATTCATGTATCCACTAACACAAAGCATCACCAAATAATAGAAAGTTTACTGCTGATTTAGAAATTGAAAGAGTTGTCACACTGCACTATATCCCTAAAGTCTGGGCACTAACGCTTACATGCCCTGTGGCTTGGGTCTACCACCTAAGAAGCTTATCAAAAATATTTCAACAAAAGTGAGACTTTCGCTATAATAGGTTCTAATATGAAAGACAATGGAATGCAACTTTTATAGATAATAATAATAATAATCTCATATTTATTGAATCAACCACATTTATGGTCAACCACTATACCAAGTACTTTATAGGCTTATTACATTTGATACTTAGACTACTCTTTTGATGTTGGTATTATCGTTATCTTTTTTCTCAGTTGCATAAGGTCACACATTAAATGACATAAATGCAGTTTCAACTACAGTGTGCTATAAATCTAGTGCCTTGGGTTTTTTGTCCAAAGCAGAGTACTTTATTTGGTATACTGACATATAGTAATTGCCATTTACAAATCTTCATTTTATATGAAAAATCAGTTTCCTTATGCAGCTCATTTGAGATCCTGGAATATTTTGGTTAAAGTAAATAAATTGTAAGAGACCTAACATCTTGATGTCTTAATAATAAAGATAAAAATGGTCATAATGCTTTTTACATATATCGGTTCCTTTAATTATCACCATATATTGTAAAGAAAGCATTTTGTAGTGCATTTTACCAGACAATAGGGAAGAGAGCCAGATCCTCTGACTTCCAAGCCCAAGCTCATCTCATTCTGCCACAGGGGATAAACTACTCGAAGTTACCCACTGAAATTGAGAGACGGGTATAAAAATTCATCTGAGGGTTGCACTCATAGGACCCTGTTATCATCTAGAGGATGCCTCAATTGGATCAAAAGAACCTGGGAGAGAAAGGACTAGAGGATGAGCCAATACAAAGTAGCACTTCTCAAGAACCTTGAGGAGCAGAAAAAAACTCTCTATTTCTTTAACATGTTTCAACTTCCCATTTCAAATCCTTGTCTCTCCTGTATAATTTATGTGGGTGAGGAGACACAAATTTACTAAAGCAACCAACCACTTTTCCAATTTCTTTTCCTCCCTTGGGTTACTTTTCTAAGAGTCAGAAATTCATTCTTCTTGACTAAAGAAACAAAAAACAAAAGGGCTTTGATACTATTATTACAGTTCTGGGCATTTTTATTTATTCTAGGTAAGAAGCTTCTTTTGCCTATGTCCTTCCTAAATTTTGAGCATGTTCACTGTGCAACACTAATTGTTTAATATAACTCAAATCCTTCCTTTTTGCCTAGATCATTATCAAATAGAAATTAAAAGCCTCTGAGCACTAAAAATATTTGGTGAAGCATCAGCCAGTTTTTGTAGTATTATAAGCTGTAGAGAATGGGACCAGATATGGTCAGGGATCAAACTTTATTTAAGGAAAAAATGTTGAAAAATAAGACAAGTAATATTGAGCAGTAAGTAAATATCATTGCCATCGATTAGGAGTCAAAGCCCGAGTTCAAATTCAGATTAACTGCTTAATAGCTATCTGATTTTGCTAAGTGGCTAAATTCTCTCATGCTCATTTTTTCCATATGTGCAATGGAATTAACAGTAGCACCTATCTTCAGAAGTCTTATGAGGATTACATAAGCTAATATATATGAGACACTTAGAACAATACCTTGCATGTATTAAGAGTACAATAAAAAGAATCAGGTATGTGAATATAAATATTTGTAGTTGATTGGATCAGAATCATAGATGATAAAAGATCTCTACAAAGAAGTTACCTGCGTGTCACTCAACCCAAGGGATAGTTCTAGGGAGGTTCTCCTGGCAACTAGGTTAGACATTTAGTTAGGTTAGACATTTAGTGCTAACGGCTAGATCCTGTATGTATTTGGTTTGCTCTCATGGTCTCTGAATGCATTATAAAATTTTCTATTTTCTCTTGAGAAAGACAGAATTCTTGTGTAGAACTGGAACATAAGAGAGGTAGAGAATAAATCCCCTTTGCCCCAGCAAATAGAAGATGTTAAGGGACCTGTTATGAAGAAGCAGAGATAAGAATAGTGGCTATTTGAAAACCTTCCTTGAAACAACCCAGATTCAACCTACAGCCTGCTGCTCCTCAGGATCCCAGGAGAGAGTGGCATAAAACTCCATTTAAAGAGAATTCTGTTTTAAAATCTCTCTAGAAGGGAGGTAAAATATGAATTTGAACATTTCCTTAAAACTGGTGAGCATAAAAGATGTGTTTATAATATTTCTTCTCTAGAATAAGATCTGAGGAATTGAGGAAGCTCCTCCCTGGCTTGAATGCCCTGACACAGTACTTCTTACACTGGTAATTTTAAATTTTGTTCATGATTATTTTGCCACTGCCTATATCCCCTACTCGACCGAAAGAACCATGAGAGCAGAGACCTCTGTCTGATTTTGTTTACCATTTTATCTCTAGTACCTAGCATGGCTGCCTGACACTTACTAGATGTTCAGTAAATATTTGCTGAATGAGTTAATGAACTACAAAAAGAATATTTCATTCTTTCTCATCTATGATCCCCAGAAGAAATTAGTTTGACAATTGTACATATCAACAAATGTGAATTTTGGTCGATAATTACTGAAATGTGCAATAAATAAAATAATAACCTGAAATATCATATCAAAATCTTAACTTCTTAAGAAACTGGAATATCGTGACTATAAGTCCATCTTCCTGCATGGCGGCCATCTCCTCAAGCAGAGTAGCTGTCATCCTTTTTCAACAGAAGGTTATATGTTCTCTAGTGTCCCTGAGGTCCCCTCCACTTCTGATTGTCTCAACTACACCAAGGTTAAATTTCAGTTGCAATATGAAAAATAAAAAAATACTACTATTGAAATATCAGAACCATTATACTCGATGAACTCATTCATTTACCCCCTATTCCCTATAGGCATTTGAATTTATGACCTTGATTTTAAACCAGAAGAAAAATTATTAGTGAGTCAGACAGTTTCTGACCAAACTATATAAGATTCAACATAGAAAATGTGTTGCAAAATTTCAGCTTAGGATTTTAGTCATATAGCTCCTCAAGGAGCTGAAAACACATACATTTGACCATCTACAGAACAATATGCATCCAAAGAGACAAATGATTACACCTCCCACAACAAACACCTAACCTGGTTGTCCTCTGCCAGGCTTTGAGCAGTTCACCTGCCTTTTCAGATGTAAAAGCCATCTGCACACTGAGCTCATAGTGACTGGATATTTTTTTTATAGGAGGAGGATTGGAAAAAATGGAGTAAAGTCATTCTCGGAATTTAGAGTCATAATTTTAGCATCTGAAGAAGTTCAAGGAAGGTTTTAGTAAAACGGTCGTTCCTGTCATTTTTATTCTTTGTCTTCCTTCTTTTTTCTCTTCACTTTTTTCTTTCTTTTTTTATAATCTTATTTTTTCCCAAATATGTTTATTTTTTCAGTGTTACAAGATTAATTGTTCATGCACCACACCCAGTGCTCCATGCAATAGGTGCCCTCCTCAATACCCACCACCAGGCTTGCCCAACCCTCCACCCCCTCCTCTCCAAAACCCTCAATTTATTGCTCAGAGTCCACAGTCTCTCATGGTTCATTGCCTCCTCCGATTTCCCCCTATTCACCCTTCCCTTCCTTCTCACAATGCCCTCCATGTTTTTTCTTATGCTCCACTCACTTTTTTTTTCTTATCCCAGAGAAGGTGAAGTATCTTATCCAATATTGTTCTGAGCTATGATTGAAAGAATGGATTTAAGATGTCCCAAGAAAGAATAATGGAGCTCTGTCAGTGGATGCAGTGTTAGTCAGGACAGATTAAGCATGCATTTCATCATATATTAGGAAATACAAATGTTTTAAAATCAGTGATCAAAGTTTCCATCTAGAAAGCCAAGAAAATAAAGTATCTATTCTCTCAACATTCCAGTGCTGGAAGTCCTGGTCAGTGTAATAATACAAGAAAAAGAAATAAAAGGCACAAATATTGGAAAGGGAAAAATAAGGCAGCCCTTATTCCCAGGTGACATGATTGTATACATAGAAAATTCAAAATTCTATAAAATATTAGATTTAGTAATATGGTATGGTGGTCAATAGGTTCAAAATTCAATGGCATTTCTGTATTCCAGGAAGAAAGAATCAGAAAATGAAAATTAAACAACTGCTATATATAAGAGCATCCCCAAAAATCAAGTCACAGATCGTTAAAAGAAATACGTGGGAGATTTCCATACAGAAAACTGTAAGACACTCCTGAGTGAAATAAAAAGAGACTTAATTAAATGGAAAGTTGCACCATGTTTATGGATTAGAAAACTTGATATTTAGATACCTGTTGTTCTGATATTAATCACTACACTCTGATTGTCAAGATGCAAAGCAGTCAAAACAAAATCACAGCAAGTCATTTTGTAAAAATTCATATCCTAACTCCAAAATGCATACAAAAGTACAGTGAACCTAGAGTAGGCAACATGATCATGAAGAACAATCAGAGGACAGATATTACTTTGAGACTTTAAGACATACTCTGAAAGGCCAGTAATTAAGATAGGATAATATTGGTATAAAAATTAACAGAGAACACAGACTAGAATTCATGGAAAATTCACAGGAAAGTCTGAAGGTTTTGCTGTACAGTACAAATTATACTGCATGGGAGATCACTGATTTGCCACAAATTCAATGAGGAAACAAGTCAATTATACATTTATTGAATACCTGCTATGTATAAAGGGGAGTAAATGTATAAGGAAGTTAAATAAGTCACAATCCCTGATCTCAAGGAATTTATATTTTGTATATATTTGAAATTATCTATGACATGATAGAGTAATATAGCAAGGCATGTAACAGATGTACTAATTTTATCTAAAGGGAACCCTGGTAGACATAAGAGAGATAATTTTGAAATGATAAATAATATTTAATCAACAGAGAAACTTATCTCCTATATGAATACAAGCAAATAGAAATCAAGTCTGTTATTACCTGGTGTTGGTTCTGAATAATACTCATTTTAGGAGTATGTGTTTTAGAAAATGTGATTTAGAAATCAAACACTTAAGGATGTGCACAACGAAAATACATACTGCCAAGGCAGTATGTATTCTGCAATTTACTAGAATTAAAATATGAAGTGTACTATAATAATCATTACAGTAAGTAATTTTCATTTAATAAACTTCTTGCCCTTTTTCATTCAGACCTGAACTTGGTATGTCCTGATTGTGTTCATATTACCTTTTGGGAAGTACAATGTTAGATGACTCAGCCAGAAAAGAGTAACAGATGGTATCAGTAGTATTGGAAGCTATTGCCAAAGTCATAAATTGTATACTAGCAAGATGTTGAAGGTAGAGTAATGAGTCATTACTCTGCTGTTTTAAAGTTCCCAGAGGCTGGTTTGAAATGAGTTTGCCTAAGCAGTCCCAGTGAAAATTAAATTTCCCAGTGAATTTTTACCAAGACATTCTCCCTATTTCTAAGTAAAAATAAACCAAACACATTTTATTCAAGCATATCCTCTGAGGCCAAATTTTCTTTGATGAATGCCCCCCCCCCCAAAAAAAGAGCATTGTGTATCCTTAAGGATTCAGGATCCAAAAGAACCTATTTTAACCATGTTTCCTTATCTGTAAAATAGAGCAACCTTACTCTGTGACCCTTAAGGTCATATAGTTTCTAAGTTTCTTCCAACCCTAGCCTCACTTTCAATCTGTTTATATTTCTGGGAATGAAAGAAGAGAATAACACAAATCAATTTTTAATTAGGTATGTAGGATAATATAAGGTATCATAAGAGAGAAGATCATTTTATTTAAGATGGACATGGATTGAAGTTTAGACTCCAGGCATAAAAACAGAAATGAGAAACAGAAATGAGCTTGGATATGTAAGAAGGGGGAAAAACTGTCTCCATTCTGTGGAGGAACCATGTTAAAAATATTCTGAGAATTTCAGTTAAATAAAATAGAGTCATTAAGAAAAGATTTTTTTAGGGGCACCTGGGTGGCTCAGTCAGTTAAGCATCTGCCTTCGGCTCAGGTCATGATTCCTGTGATCAGATATGATGCTGTGAAACTCATTATAGAGAGAAGATAATGAATTCCTGAGAAAGAGTGTGCCATCCAGAAAGTTGTGTTTGGGGAACCAAGCACTCCAGAATTTATTTATGTACTAGTTGCATGTCCGTAACCTTAAAGATTTATTTATTTTGAGAGAGAGAGAGAGAGAGAAAGCAGGAGGAGGGGCAAAGTAAATGGGAGAGAGAGAATACCAAGCAGATTCCACACTGAATTCAGAGCCTGATGTGGGGCTTGATTTCATGACCCATGAGATCATGACCCGAGCCAAAACCAAGTCAGACACTGAACAAACTGAGCCACGTAGGTGCCCTAGTTTGTGCCCTTAAACATCTCCCCAATTCCCCAACCCATCCCCAGTAACTGGTAAGCAAAATTCTACTCTTTTGTTATTATGAGTTCAATTTTTTAAAATTCTACCTATAAGTACAAATATCATATATACATAATGTATATATTATGTATATACATATACATATATACATAAATACAGTATTTATCTTTTTTCTGTCTGACTTATCTCACTTAACATAATGCTTCAAGGGCTATCAATGTTGTCACAAATAGGATTTCCTTCTGTCTCTTTTTTTTTTCAGATTTTATTTATTCATTTGACAGAGAGAGATCACAAATAGGCAGAAAGGCAGGCAGAAGGAGAGGGGGAAACAGGCTCCCTGCTGAGCGGAAAGCCTGATGCGAGGCTCGATCTCAGGACCCTGAGATCATGACCTGAGCCAAAGGCAGAGGCGTTGACCCACTGAGACACCCAGGCACCCCTAGGATTTCCTTCTTTCTCATTACTGAACTATATTAACTGTATACACATACCACAGCTGATTGATTCTAGTCAACAACACTGTATTATAAACTTTAAAGTTGCTAAGAGATTAGATCTTAATTATTTTCACCACAAAGAAGAAATAATTATGTGACATGATAGAGGTATTGGTTAACTCTACAGTGATAATTATATAGCAATAAATAAACGTATCATATCAATACATTGTACACTTTAGACTTAGACAATGTTATATGTCAAATATATTTCAATAAAAATAATGAAGAAGTCAATTAAATTTTTTAAAAATAGCCATATTTTTGTGACTGGGTGTCACTTAACACCCCACGTCCGGTTTCGGCTCAGGTCATGATCTTGAGGTCCTGGGATGGAGCCCTGTGTCAGAATCCACACACTCACTGTAAAGTCTACTTGAGATTCTCTCTCTCTCTCTCTCTCTCTCTCCCTCTCTCTGCCCCTCCCACTCGTTCTCTCTCTTAGTCCCTCTTTAAGGGAATAAATAAATACATAAATCTTAAAAAATTTTTTTAAAAGATAGCCCTTTAATATTGTGGGCTGCAAGGATAAGTAAATAAACTAACTGTGAGGTTTTTGCCTCAGGCTTGGGCTAGCAAGTTCCTAGACCATGTGGGGACAGTGCTGAATTAAAAGAATTGTCACAGGAAAAAATGTGGGGAGTATAATGATATATTTTACATACTAAGGGCAAAAGGGGAAAAGAGAAGGGCATTTTATAAAGGGAGATAAAAATCAAGCAAGGACAAATTTGTTACATTTAAAATGATTGCAGATTATCCCAGTGGAGATGTCCTAAAAGTCATGAAATAAAGTCATGAAATAAAGTTTAAGACTGTAGATAGAGAAAGGAGACAGGAGGGAGTTCAGCTCTCATCTGGGCCATTCTAGCTGTGTGTCCTTGAACAACTCTTATTATAAACATAACTGAGTTACAATGAGGACTGAAGATATTTACAGGTAAGGAAATAGTGTGAGACCAACAAAGGAGATCAGGAAAGTGAGCTGACAGGTGAGGCAGGGGTATGCATTCAATGACTGAAATTTTAAAGATGTTCAGGAAATGAAAGCACAAGAAGCAAATATATAGGATAGATGAGCTGAAAGATTTGGTAGTATATAGACTTAGGGTAGGAAGAGAATCTAGAGGGAAGAGTGAAAATGGTACCATGAGATTCAGGACGGTATGAACCCACTCAAAAGCTAAATATTATCATGAGAATTTCCATAGATTTGTGGGAGAAGAGACTATACAGTTCTTGGTTAAAATGTAGTAAATGATAGAGAAATGGAAAATAAGCCAACAGTGTTGATATTAAGAGGTCAAGTCAATAGCATATGCTTTCAATCTTGGAAATTACAAGCATTTAAAAGCCACCTAACATTTTCACTGTGGTCACATTGCTCATATCATTATATTTTAGATTTAAGAAAGTTGATGTTACTTCATGCTTGTTTTAATTGACAACACATGGTATATACAAGAATTATAAAACTTTGTCCTAAAGGAGACAAAAGAATAAGGAAAACAGTTTTCTCATGCTTATTCTCTCTCTCTCTTTTTTAAAGATTTTATTTATTTATTTGAGAGAAAGAGAGTGAGAATGGGGGGGGCAGAAGGAAAGGGAGAAGCAGATTCCCCACTAAGCAGGTAGCCGGATGAGGGGCTTCATCCCAGGACCCTGAGATTATCACCCAAGCTGAAGGCAGACGCTTAACCATGTGCTTACTTTATCTC
>JAPYYJ010001934.1:0-13511 GCA_028533885.1 Nasua narica | reverse complement strand
GTGGACTCTTATCATCCTTGTCCAGCTCCTGGATCTCCTGGATGCTCTTCTGAGCAGGGGGCTTACAGATGACTGAGTGTTCATCCTCCTCATTCTCGGCCACCATCTGTGCTAGCTGCTCTGCTGTGGGCTTCTGCTTCACCTGCTCACCTCTACTCAAGTCTGGGATGCCGGAGGTTCCATGGGCCACTCTGGTGCTCCCTTGCACAGAGAACTCTTAATTGAGTATACAGTTGTCTTAATTATTGTGTTAGTCTGATTTTTGTCTAGTGTGCTATATAACCTATGTCCTCATCTGCTCAGGCTCCCATAACAAAATGCCATAGACTGAGTGGCTTTAACAATAGAAATTTATTTTCTCACAGTTCTGAAGGCTGGAAGTCTACTATCAGGCTTCAGTTTGGTGCATTTTTAACACCTAAATCTCATGTATCGATAGATATTAGCTGGAAAACACATAAAGTAATTATTCTTCTTCGAGATATAGTTAGGCAGCATATAACCCTTGATGTTTCTCTGACCTCTCCAAGTATAATTCAGCATAATTCATTTTAATGACCCCTTCACATATATTGAAAGAATAGAAAGTTGTTATTGGCACTTTTTTAAGTTAATGAAGTAAATAAGGTATAACAAAGTCTGTTCTGCCCTAACTCAAGTCAGCTTCTCCTCAAGAATATAGTTGCTTCAGGGAGGAATCACTTACAGCATGTAGGGATAATAACACATTTCTCAACAGCAGAAAAAAGCTGTCTTGCTCTTCATTCCACGAAAATAGTATTTGAAGCCATTATGTTTAAGTAACACAATATTTAGAATCTGTTAATGTTACTTTCTTTAAGGTTGATTTTTTTTAAATATCACAGCATTTTAACAAAAATAATTGTCATTCTGGTGTCTGAAAAATTCTCATCTAATTTTAGAGTAATGTATTCAGCAATAAATAATTATTGTTTAGATTTAAATTCTTTAAGAGATTTCAAATAGTAAGCAAAGTAAATAAAAAATCCCTGGGAATATAGAACAACATTTTCCTATTAAACCATTCATATTTATGTTTAGTGGTTAGAAGGACAAAGAAGGGAAAAGAACTCTTTTATGTTTAACATGTGGGAATAAACATTGCTAATATATACCAGATAGAGAAGAGAGCAACTTTATCATATCCTATAGTTTGGGAAATCTCTAAATATTTCCTTATATATTTTAGCTTTTATAATATTCTATTTTAATGCCTATTTTCTAATCCCAAACAATCCCTGCATTTAAACTCTGAAATCCATTTTTAAAAAATGCTTGTTGAATATGTATGTGTATGCAGAGTTGTTCTTTCTAAATTGTTAATGACTTTCTCTTGTGTCTCTGCCTTATTTATGTATATGTAAATATATATGTAAATACTTAAATTATTGATTTTAATAGTAGTAAATTTAATAGTACTAAATATAAAGATGTTACTTTTATTTCACATAATTTTTATAAATAAGTTTTCACTAATATATAATGCAGAAAATATTACTAGCTGTTACCAATAGCCACCTATCATATATCTGAGAATTTCTAAGCTTAAGAAAGAAAATTTATTTCTTTCACTATATAGTATGTGCATGCACATGTTATTTACTTTTACTAATAAAAAATTAAAGGAAGAACTATCATATAATTCAACAATCCGACTTCTGGGTATTTATATATGAAAGAAGTGAAATCGTTATCTCAAAGAAATATCTTCACTCCCATATTTATTGCAGCATTTTTCACAATAGCCAAGAAATGGAAACAGGTTAAGTGTTTATCAAAGTATGACTGGATAAAGAAAATGTATATGTATATTTTTAAAAGTTATATGCATGTATGTATATATGTATGTATGTATGTATTTATGTATTTACTGGAGAGAGAAAGAGAGAGAGAGAGAAATAGCATGCACACATAGGAGAGAGGGAGAAGATCTCAAGCAGACTTTCTGGTAAGGACAGAGCTAGACATGGGGCTTGATCTCAAGACCCTGTGGTCATGATCTGAGCTTATACCAAGAATGTGATGCTTACCTGAATGAGCCAACCAGGCACACCATGTGTGTGTATAACATTATTCAGCCATGAAAAAGAAGGAAAATTCTGCCATTTGTGAAAACATGGAATGACCTTGAAGACATTATGCTAAGTGAGATAAATCAGACAAAGACAAATATTATATGGTATCACATAAATGTGAATTCTAAAATATGCAAACTTGTAAAAACAGAGTAAAATAGTGGTTAGCCGGGGTTGGGAAGGGTGAAAAAATTGGAGAGATGTTGTTTCAACGTACAAATTGCAACTAGTAGATAAGTAAGTCCTGGAGATCTACTGCACAGTACACCGAATAGAGACAATAATGTCATATTTTAATCATCAAACTTGCTAAGAGATTAGATCTCAATTATTCCCACTACGACAAGAAATGATAATTATGGGCCATGATAGAGTGCCAATACTACAATCACAATTGTATTATAATAGATAAAGAAATCAATACAACTGTTACACAATGTTTTATGTCATATATTTCAAGAAAAGGAAAAAATTGCTTTTATTCTAAAACAGAAAGATGATAGGAAAGTAGTTAATTTTATAATTAAAAATATCTCCAGATGGTCTATCTAGTTTTGAATTATTTTGTATATTTATATATGTATATGTATACTACATATTGTTTGATATAGATCAAACACCACTTTCAAAAAATCAATGATTTACATTTGATCTTCACAAAACATTCTGAATCATATTTTAAAATTTTAAAACAAATTTAAAAAAATTCATTATTCTGGATGTTGGTAATCTAGTTTCTAACAGTTTCTTTTATGTTATTTGTACGCTAGTGTTAAAGAGCTGTTAAGTAGACATACATTCTTTTACATATGAAAGACAGATATTGAATAATGTTAGTAAACATCTATGGGATAAGTTACAAAATGATATTCTGTTAATAATCCCAAAATGCAGGGACACTTGGGTGGCTTAGTCAGTTGGGCGGCTGCCTTCAGCTCAGGTCATGATAAAAGGTTCCCAGGATCAAGTCCCATATGGGGCTCCTTGTTCAGTGGGAAGCCTGCTTCTCCCTCTGCCTGTCCCACCCCCTGGTTGTGCTCTCTCTCTCTCTCTCTCTTTCTCTCTGACAAATAAATAAATAAAATCTTTAAAAAATAATAATAATAATCCCAAAATGCAGACAAAAGGAAAATAACTAATTGTGTGTAGCATGGCATGTACTAATACAAAATAAAAATTCATAGAAAATGTTTGTTTTCTATTAGAGTTCAGTGTATATTGGTTATTGTTTTACAAAGAAACCTCACCACTAAAATAAAGTAGTATTTTTTTTTTTAAGTATGCTGGATATTGAGTAGCTGTAGCTAATACTTTAGAGAGAGATTATCACTATCTATTCAGTGTTATTGCCTTCAAGGTTGCACAGAATTCATACCATCCTTAAATTCAAAAGCAGAGTTTCAGTTCCATCAACTTTATCAAAGTATAGTGCAACAATGAATGATTTTTCTTTTGCTTTTGTTATGTATTTTGTTATTGAGCTGCAGGGTCAACATATTTTCTTCTGAATTATCAAAATAGAGTATAGCTACATTTATAGTGAATGAGCAATCAATAATAACTCCTTTGGTACAATATTCTAAAATATTTTCACATCTTCTTATCTTTTTCTGAATGCATACAGCAATGGAATCTTTACTGAAATTGAAATCATCATAAGAAATATTAGAACCATTCTTACTTTGTTTCCAAATTCTAATACAGAGTTCCACCTTTACAGGATAGCATGCAGAATCATACTCTACCCACCTATACTTCGTGGAAGTCGTTTACAGATTGTGTCCTGGCTGTTCCAAAGAGCCAGTTTCACTGAGTCCCTCCTGGGAGAAAAGTTGTGAGGGAGGAACCAACGAGATGACATTGGATTGTGCCTTCTCTTTTTTGTGAGCAACTCTGCTTTCAACTGTGTTAAATATTAGATTTCTGAAAATTTTCTTTAAGTGTTCTCTGATTAAAATATCATAAGCAAGTTGGAAAAATAATGCCGCTATAGTATGCTTCTAATTTTAATTTTAAATGAAAGGTGATTTTTCCCCTTATAATTCAGTTACTTTATAGTTTCAAGAATTCTCTTAAAACTGTGGAAAATACAATGCTTTAGGCATTGGGAAAGAACATTTAGGCATACAGATGTATGCTCTCTCTCTCTCTCTCTCTCTTACACACACACACACACACACACACACACACACACACACACACCAGCTGAGAAAAGAAGTTAAATCCATTCACGGTGTCACAGTATTAATTTTCCCTGAGAAGGTCAAGAATCTTGAATGCTAACATGTTACCATTTCTGCTACATCCCTCAAAGAGGTAATACCTGTTACTACCTCCTTTATATAAATAATTACATAATGTAAACTGACTTTTGTCTCCATAATTCAAATCCAAACATCTCTGCTGCACGGCTAAATTTTTCTAAAATTTTGTTCTTAGTACTATATATCTGGGTAATTCTCCTGATTGTTCATTTACTTTATTTTCACAGGCTCTTAGACATGTTCTTATATGATCAAATAATTTGTGACATAGAGGAACCAGAAAAAAAGAAAAGGAAAATAAAACTATGTCACCCTTAAGTACTAGGATGAACTGCATATTTTCTACTTTATCAAATCCATCAGTTGTAAGATACATCATTAATTCATGTATTCATGAGAAAGAAAGATAAACATTACCAATTAAACTATGGAATGCTACCCATGATAAAACTGATTCTAATTTTAGAGATGTCATAATGTTAAATATATGTACTTAGAACAAATGTAGAAATCATTCATTTGATTTTTACAAAAACACCACATGAGGTGAATTTTTAGTTCTGTTCCTAAAATGGGGAAAATTATTGATGCCTGGGTGGCTCAGTCAGTTAAGCCAACTCTTGGTTTCAGCTCAGGTCATGGTCTCATGGTTTGTGACATTAAGCCCCAAGTCCGGCTCTGCACTCAGCAGGAGTTGGCTTAGATATTCTCTCCCTCTGCCCCTTTCCCCAATTATGCACACTCTTTTTCCAGCTCTCTTTCTCTCAAATAAATAAATCTTGAAAATAAAATAAAATTAGATGGAGGAAATTAGAACAGAACTCTAAGTAACAACCCTAAGAGCAAACAACTAATACATAGCACAGTCAGAATTCAGAATCAAATTTGTCTGACTCCATGAACCATCTTCTCCCTACAGATTTCCACTTCTTATGAGTTCACTGCAACTTGTGATGCAATGTAATGACGTCCCACTACTGCTTTACTTCTAGAATTGCCTCTCATGACTTATCTAATAGCCTGTATGCCACAACCTAAAAGAGACCCTTGTGTAAGCAAACAATAGATTTTTAACATATTCTTAAGTCATAATTACTAAGAAAAAGATACTGCTTCTCTATACCTACATGTCAACAAATGTTTTTTAAATGTTCCATGTCATGATATTTATGGCAAATATAGTACTTTCTACTTAATAGCTTTAAAATGTTTTGATCATTTGGACAAACTGTCAAAGCAACTATGGGACTGAACAATCAAAGCTGTTTTAACCAATAAACCACATAATCCAATATAATATGACTTTGATTTAGCTTTCCATATAATGAGTTTTAGTGAATTAATGAATCAATGAATTAGTTTTTAAATCTTTGAGGCCTTATAGTCAATATCTTATATACGTAAGCTGGTAGTAATATTAATGTATGCAAATATTTATTGAATCATTATTGTAAACTAAGAACTAATCTAACTTACGTGGTTCCAGTTTTAACTATGTAAATGATTTATTTGTTGAGCTCTTATATATATATATAAAAGAGTGGATATAAGAGTGTATAAGCTTATATATAAGTATATATATATATATAAGAGTGTATAAGCTATATATAAGTGTATATATATATATGAGTGTGTATATATATATACACACATACACACTATTATTATGCCCATTTCTTGGATGAGAAAAACAAGAGCTCAACAAATAACTCATTTACACAGTTAAAACGGAACACAGAATTTATATCATTTTCATAGCCAAAGCTTTTAATCTACCTACAATATATCTTTCCAAGAAGAAGAGAAATGGGCTGGAACTCTAGAGACCAGCATAGAATTTCAGGTTACAAACTGAATACTAGTGCTTAATCAAATCACTTCATCTGATTCATAGTAACCTTTGTGAAAGATATGACTTTCTCTGATTATTTCAGTTTCACTTATAACTTAAAATGGGATTTGCTTTGCCTGTATTTCCTCCTCCCTTGCCCAATCCAAATCTGTTGGTCTGAGTTTTCCTACAGACCCATGTGAACGTGCTTCTTTTTCTTCCAAGGTCTCCAATCCTGATCTTCATGTAGAGTGTGGTGTTCTTTCTTTTATGCTCCCACAGCACCCTGCACATACACTTATTAGATGTGCATTGTTTTTGTTTTTTAAGATTTATTTATTTGTTTATTGACAGAGAGAGAGAGAAAGAGGGATCACAAGTAGGCAGAGAGGCAGGCAGAGAGAGAGAGGGGGAAGCAGGCTCCCTACTGAGCAGACCCCCTGATGCAGGGCTCGATTCCAGAAACCTAAGATCATGACCTGAGCCAAAGGCAAATGCTTTAACCCACTGAGCCACCCAGGTGCCCCAATGTGCATTGTTAGTGATATTCTACAAAGTCTCTGAACTTCTTTAAAGCAGAAATGGTATCTCATTTCCAATACATAAACTGAGAGCTTAGCCTGACATACACAAAGCATTTAGTAAATGAATGCTAAGTGGAAGAAAGAAGAAATGAATGAATGGACATTCATTTACTCATTTATATAAGGAATTTGGTTTAGTTAAATGTAAGATTCTTCTTAGGCCTAAACTCAGTAATTTCTGCCTTTATTGATATATTAAAGCGCTTCGTAGATATTTACTGTTGATCTTTTTTGACCTCAATCTCCATAACACATTTTTGTAGCTTTCTGACTTCCCCAAACTGGCAGAGATTATGACCGTACCAAAGCATGAGCTCTTTTCACTTGTTAGACTGTCTTGCAAATAATTAGGCCCTGTGACTGATATCTTCCCAAGAAAATTTTGGGGAAAGAATTATATTATTTTCAGGCCTGACACTTAAGACATCTTGAAGAGCCTAATAGATCTTTTTGGCTCCCAGTCACCCTGAAGCAGGGAATCATTGAGGCCTAGGGAACAATGGAAAAACAAAATGAAAGACTTCTAACATCCAAAGTCATTGCTACATAAAAGTGACCCAGAAAAGCCACATGGCTTATGCCAGGCTGTGTAGGCAATAACTAAGTCTTTCTTACGTAAGCTAAGAGAATTTTTTCTACTTTTTATGGAAGCTAGGATTAATTACTCTAATTTTAAAACAAACCAATATCTTTAATTGCTAGACTAATTTGTTTCTCTCTCTCTTTTCCCATTTCGTTCATTTTAGGCTAAAAAGAAGAACGTATGTAGAATTGATTCATGATATCTTCATCCAAATTTTTCTTTAGACTTTTTGGATCTGAGTTATAATCTGTATAGTCTTGGACACAGTAGAGCTATTATTAATGGAAAAGTAAAAACAGGAAAATTTCATACTGAAATTTTGGTAGAATCTTTAATAATCAGTTAAGGCCCAGTATATATACTAGTTATTTGTAGGAATACTAAACAAGCAAAAAAAATTAACATTTAGGATGTTTATGTCACAATGGGTGGTATATTAATGTATACCTAAACACATTTCTTCCCTCTACCTGCGGTAGAGGTTTTGCTTTATTTTGAATAGGTGACATTTGAATAGATGATATATCACTGAGAAGAGAATATGGAACATATGGGAAGGAGACCGCACTATAAGGAAGTCACTTCTAATTTGTTATCTCAAGATCAAATATTCACCAAAGCTTGACATATTTTATCTTCTCATAGCTTAAGATTTAACTTCCTAAACTCTAATAAGAAACCCCTTGAAAAGAAAGAGAAAAAATGTATGGCTCATTATTATAATTCCCCAAAAGAGTTTTTAAGTCAGGGTTACTTTAGGCGAATTATATTTTAAATCATTTGCTAAAATATTCAATATTGACTCCTAAAATATTACACTGAATTGGCTTTACAGGATGTTTCTTTCAAGTATTCCTTTCAGATAGGATTATGGCAAAAAGAAGAAAGTTATGCCATACTTATTTAATTCTTTAGCAAGTAATCTAAGTAAGTAGTAATATTAACATCTAATTTATTTTTTTAACAGGAGATAAACATACAAATTTATTTAGCATAACTTTTACATGATGCAGAAGGCTTCATAAGGAAATGAAGACCCAAGTAAACGTTAACATCTAATTTTTGATCTCAAATTTCTTTATTCCCTTATCTGCCTCCCAACATTTCACAGGTCTCATAATTTATCTATTAAAATATGTAGAGACAGAGAAGAATTAAGAAAGAAACGAAAAAACAAAGTGACTTAGAAAGAGCGAAAGAGAAAGGAAGGGAGAAAAGGAAGGATAGACATATAAAGAAAAAAAACTACCATTTTTTGACTTGTGTACAGAAGAGGTTTGGGAACTCATTTTTGACTCAGAAAAAGCAAATAAGAGAGGAAACCCACAGGTTTAAAACAGTGGTTAAATTTGAAAATATGCAAAATCTTGGAAGAAGTTCTTTTGACAGAGAGCTGGACATACATTGCATGGTGGATATTTTACCTTGGCCCTAGAGATCACTGCATGAGCATGAACTGATTCTGTTACACATTTAAAATATTAAATTCAAAAAAAGGATAGTAAGTGTAACACAACTCAAAAAAAAAAAACATATATTACCCTAAATAAGAGTGATAAAAACTGAAAGCAATACTATTTAATTTTATGTTTATTCATTTAAAAAAAAATTCAAACACTGATCACATTGTTCAGAGATCTTTGGAAACCAGGAAAAACTAGATTAATAAACCTTGAAAACAATTAGTCGTAGTGAAATAGCCTGTCTCAAAGAGGCCATTTAAGTAACTTCCCTAATTATTAAGACCTTCTAATGGATAGTAGACACAAATACCTGTGCCTAAATGCCCCATTTTTTTCAAATCACTTTTAGTGGCACCTACTTATACTTTTTAAAAAATCCAATTATCATTACTTGAGTCCACACAAATCTGCTAATTAGTGATAGAATTTGGACTGAAGCACAGTTCTGAATCCCGATCTCAGCGCCATCATGGCTCTTCTCATTCTACTGATCTGACCCTTGGGATATATGCCTTTCCTTTATGTCTCAATTTAATATTAAACAGAAATGATCGATCTTTTGAGTTTCCTAACATCTAAAAGACATTTTTAAAAAATCCTATTGTGGATCACCTGGGTGTCTCAGTTAGTTAAGCTTCTTCCTTTGGCTCAGATCATGATCCCAAGGTCCTGGGAATCAGTCCCATGGAAGCCTGCTCCCAATATCAAGATGATGAAAATGGAGTAAAATTATCAGTTCTCTGTAGCCTTCTACATATCTCGCAGGTGACCTATTCAAGTTACTACCAGATAAAGAAAGATGTGAGGCATGCATGTTAATGGAAATTATCAGAGAACTGAAGTTATTTTCAGAAAAAAAAAATGGTTGATTAAAGAACTTTCACAATATTTGAGAATGTTTTTGTAACCAGGTCTGAGAAAATCCAGAATACTCTCCGGTCATTAGAAAGCATTCTGGGAAGCTCTAAAATATATTGGTCTTTTTGGACTAGTCCTCTATAAATTCTCCTCAATGCCCATTGACGTCCCCCTGTCACCTCCAAATGTCCAGATCCAGGTAAACAAAATACATTTTCTAGTGAATTGGCAGGGTGTACCAAGACATACATAGAGATCTCAAAATATGAACATGAGGAAGAAGTTCTTATACAGAATGCTAACCAAACATTAGCCAATTACAAGGCATACCTGAAGTTAAAGTCAATGCTAAAAGCAGCCAAATCAAATTAGTTTATCCTAACAGACCAAACTTATACATTCAAAGTGAAAGACCTTCGTTTATTTTTATTGATCAGTAGTGTTCACCAGAATCTGAAATCAAATATTGACTTGGTCCAAATATAAACGTACTATCTAGTTGAATGATTTGAATGTTTCTCATTTCCCTCTATCATTTAACTTGCATTATACAAATTTATGTTATTCTCTATGATATTGCTCAAAAGGATATAGTTTTTTACAGTTTTATTTTTCTAGCTATGCAACATCGCAGCATCTCAGCAGCTACTGATTTGCAGAAATATTTGGATAGACTAGATGGTTTTAGGCTGTTTCCATCCTTCTTACAAAACATGGTCCTGCATCTCTTTAAATTAAATGATTTTAGCCATGGTTACTTGATTTCTAGTTAAAGATATTCCACACAAATACCAGGCTTAGTCATTTACTCTAATATTGGTCAGCTGGCTGTTTTCCCAGATCATTTAGAATTCTTATACTATTAAATTTAAAAGACTATTGATTTTAAACTTCTATAGATCAGGTGACTTTTCAACACTGTGATTCTAAAACAGTGTCAATACAACATAGTGAGTATATTACTAAGGACCTGCTAAGCCTAAAAATAATATGCAACATTAAATAGACTAATTGATATGACAATTAGTAAGGTTTTCTATTTTATTTTAATGGAGTAAATACCAAATGCTTTATATGATATTTTAATTGTGCAGTTATTACATTACTGAACGTCTACCCTAAAAGGGTTTCTCATTTGACTTTCTTGAAATAATTACATATTAAACCACTCAACACTATATATTTAGGATTATGTAAAAGAAAAAAGATAACATTTATCTTTATTCCATATATAAAGGAAATAAGGTACTACTCAGATACTTGGAATTTCTCCAAAACATACAACTCATCATAGAGTCAGAAATAGTTAAAACATATCTAAAAGGTGCATTTTCAGCTGATCATTGAACACTCTCTCAAGCTGGCAGGAACTACCCCTGTGGATCTTGAGTCAACAACTCAAGCTGTGTGTCATTCTTCCCTTCTTTTCAGGTGAACTCTAGTACATCTCTGCATATTCATAGGCTGTAATGCACCTCTCATTCACTCTACCATTCTTGGTCTCTGGGATTTTTTTTTAAATATATAAAAGGAACAGCATGACCCCATCTTAAAAATTGAAATATTCACTGATCTATGGTTATTCCTGTAATATCACAAGTGTCGGTGAATAATTCAAATTAAATAGTTTCCTATATATTCCATTTTAAAGGGACTTCATTTACTTTCTTTCAATGGCTTCCCCTGTGCTGTTCTCACCCTGCATTATTCATATGAAACCTCACAAATTTCTTCGAGTTTGAGCAGTGCTGATATAAATCATAAGGCTATTTTCTCTCTAGGACTTCAGCCTTAAGCTCTACAACTTGTTTTAAAATGAAAACTGTGTTCAATTAAGGTGATTTGTTTGCTTCAAAAAATTAACTATCTTATATTGCCATTTGCAAGGAGAGAAGACTGAAGTTACATTCCTGGGTGCTGAATAATTTTAGGAGTAATTTACTTGCTCTCTCTGACTATATCCTTGCATCTAGTTTATCCTTTCCATTTATTTGTGGTTAGATAATATTCTTCAGGATATATAGCTATCAAAAATTCCTTTCCCAATGGTTCTGCATTTTGACTTTTGACTGTTTCCTTTGTAAACAAACTAAAATAATGTGTTCTTCTCTGCTTTCAGATCCTTCACCAAAGGAGAAAAACTGAGAGGAAATGAATGGAAATGCAAGCAAACTGAGAAATCAGATTGACTGTGTAGTACTGCTATAAAAATAGTATTTTAAGAATGACTTCACCGAAAATGGTGGAGTAGGAAATCCCATCCATCCCTCCCCAAAAGTAACTAATAAGATGAAAGGCTTCCTATGGAGTGGGAGAAAATATTTGCAAATTATATATCTGATAAGGTGTTAAATCCAAAGCATATAGGCAACTCATACAACTTTATAGCCAAAACAAAACAAAACAAAACAAAAAACGGGCAAAGGACCTGAATACACATTTTCCCAAAAAGCACATATAAATGGCCAACACGCCAGAGGAGAGCAAGATGGCAGAGAAGTAGGAGGTTGAGATAGAGTCAATTCCCAGAAGTTCATCTAGATAGTTATTAAATCATTCTAAAAGCCAGCATACTCAACAGGAGAGAGAAGAGAGAAAGAAGAGCAATTCTAGGAGCAGAAAATTGACCACTTTCTGAAAGATATGACGTTTGGAAAAGTGATTCCAAAGGGATGGGAAGAGAGACCGTGGGGGGAGGGGCCAGCTCCCTGCAGCCACAGAGCTGCGAAGCACAAAATCGGAACTTTAAGAGTCTGCTCCGCTGAGGGACATCCCTCCAGAGGCTAAGCGGGAGGTTTAGCCCTCATGAGAACAGAGTGGTTTCAGGACCCACGAGATCACAGAGATCGGGGGTGTCTGAGTGCGGCAGAGCTCCCAGATATCAGGGCGGAGAAGCCGGCGGCAGAGAAAGAGCCGTGCAGTGCATTTTCAGCTGGGGCTTACCCTAAACCGTGGTTGCAGCCCTTCGAGCGGGGACCACATAAGGCATTCCGGAGAGACCCCCTCCTTCCTACTCAGGGAGGAGCAGCGTGGGAGCGCATAGCAGGAATCTGCTGGGTTTGGAGACTCCAGACGGGGCCGCGTGCCAGAGATAGAAACGCGCCGCCACCGGTGGCTGAGCTCAGAGCTTGGGCAGGGACCTGGGAAATGGAAGTGATTGCTTTCCTCTGAGGGCACGCTGAGGAGTGGGGCTGAGTGCTCGGCTCCTCCAGCCAGAGACTGGGAGCTGCCATTTGCATTCCCGGCCTCTAGGGCGGTATGGAAAGGGCTAAAGGAACAAAGACTCCCGTAAGTGAACTTGAGCAAATTGCTTGGCCCCTCCCTGGGCAAGGGTGAAGCAATTCGGCCCCAGGCAAAGACCTCTGAGAACCAAGTTGAAAAGGCCCCACCCCACAAGATCAGTGAGAATATCCAGCCAAGACCAAGTTCATCAATCAGTGACAACTGTGGAACTCCAGAGTACTTTTCTCTCTCACTCATCTATTCATAGCTCGATAAAATGACAAGGCAGAAAAACTCACCACAAAAAAAAGAACAAGAGAGTACCGATGACTAGAGACCTAGTTAATACAGACATCAGTAATATGTTGGAAATAGAGTTCAAAATGACAGTTATCAAGGTGCTAGCTGGGCTCGAAAAAAGCATGGAAGAGATTAAAGAATCCCTTTTGGGAGAAATAAAATCCCTTTCGGGAGAAATAAAAGAAATAAAATCTAACCAAGATGAAATAAAAAAAGCTATTAATGAGATTCAAACAAAAATGGAAGCTCTTAATGCGAGAATAAATGAGACAGAAGAAAGAATTAGCGACATAGAAGACCAAATGACAAA
>JAPYYJ010001933.1:0-13512 GCA_028533885.1 Nasua narica | reverse complement strand
CTTAGTGTTGACTCTTACTGTTCTTTTGCCCTGTGCACTCACTCAACCTTTAGTGAAACTGGTATCATGGTGATTGCACAGACAATGTGGCATTGCTTCTGTGAGAATGAAATGGGAGCATAAGGAAACAAAAATGGAAAAAAAATATCATTGCAAAATCTTAGTTGGCGATGAAAGTGCAAACGAGGAAAATAAATGTGGAAAAAAAGAAGATCCAAGCTACCAGTAATTTTGTTTTTCAACCCTTAACAAAAATAATATTTTAGACCAGATAGTTCTTTGTTCCGCAAGTGACTAGTGCATTGCATAATATTTATGAGCACGCACTAGATGTCAGTAGCATCCCCAGTAGTGACCACAAAAAACCTCTCTAGACATTCCATATTGTCCCCTGGTAAGAAGGAAATTACCAAGCCCATGCCCACCCCCCCATTAGGAATCTGTATATTACTGATAACTTAAGCTATGCACTCACTATCACCTGATTTATTTTATTTTATTTTTTATATTTATTTATTTTTAGAGAGCATGCGCCTCTGCTAGTGAGCAGGGGGTGGGGGATGGGAGCTAGGAGCACATGTAGAGGGAGAGAGAAAATCTCAGACAGACTCCACACTGAGTGTGGAGCTTTTCCTGCCTACAGGTTGGATCTCATAATGCTGAGATAATGACCTGAGTCAAAATCAAGAGTCTGTCACTTAGCAACTGAGATGCCTAGGTGCCCCCACCTAATTTAATTTTTATAGTTGCTTTGTTTGTAAACTGCAAGCTTACAGAGTTAAATTCACCAGCTCAATATCGCATATCTTATGAGCAGTGACGCTAAATATAAGTTGAATATTTGCCATCCAAATCTGTGCAATTTACTTTATTTTATTTTATTTTTTCAGTGTATCAAGATTCATTGTTTATGTACCACATTGCTTCATGCAATATGTGTCTTCCTCAATACTCACAACCAGGTTTGCCTCTCATCCCCCTATCCACCAAAACCTTCAGTTTTTGCTCAGAGTCCACAGTCTCTCACGGTTCAGTTCATCTCCCCCTCCGATTTCCCCCAACTCACCTTTCCTTTCTTTCTCAAAATGTCCTCCATGTTTTTCCTTACGTTCCAAATGTAAGTGAAACCATATGATCATTGACTCTCTCGGCTTGGCTTATTTCACTCTGCATAATCTCTTCCAGTCCCGTCCATGTTGATACAAAAGTTGGGTATTCATCCTTTCTGATGGAGCCATAATATTCCATTGTATATATGGACCATATCTTCTTTATCCATTCATCTGTTGAAGGGCATCTTGGCTCTTTCCACAGTTTGGCAATTGTGGCCATTGCTGCTGTGAACATTGTGGTACATGTGGCCCTTCTTTGTACTGCACCTACATCTTTGGAGTAAATACCCAGTAGTTCATTTGCAGATTCATAGGGTAACTCTATTTTTAATTTCTTGAGGAATCTCCACACTGTTTTCCAAAGTGGCTGCACCAACTTGCATTCCCGCCAATAGTGGAAGAGGGTTCCCCCTTCTCCACACCCTCTCCAGCATTTGTTGGTTACTGTCTTGTTGATTTTGGCCATTCTAACTGGTGTAAGGTGGTATATCTCAGTGTGGGATTTGAAACTCCCTGATGGCTAATGATGATGAATATTTAATGTAGCAGCATTAATAGAACCTGAAACACAGTACAAAGGAAGCCTATGTTTTAGTGATCTATGTGCATGTACATATCTGTACATATGACTTTCTGATTCTAATTAGTTTCAATTTGTGAAATTTTATGAAAACATATAAAATATAAATTACCAATGTGTACCCTAGTCATTGAATATGTAACTTGTTTAAATGTTAAATGAGATACTTAAATGTTTAAATCATTCAAGAAATACAGAATATTAAAATATGAAATTTCCTTTTCTTCTGTTATTTTGGGGCTGGCTGAGTTAAACTTTGGTGGAACAACGGAGCTCAAAGAGGATTACATACAAGACACATAATTAGACACCGTGAGGGAGGTAGGATGTTTGATACCTGTACATGAAATTTGGCTTCTTGTATTTCTTAAAGGGTATCTTAAAGCACAAAATATTTTTAGAGATAATTTATTTTTGCTATAGCAGGCTTACTTCTGGTAAGAGTTATTGCTGGTCTGAAACATTAATGCAGAAAAAAAAAGAACTTTAAATTGGTTTTGGCTTGAATATAGATCTTACCATAGTGAATCAAAAAATACAAATTCTAGACCTAGGTATACACTGGTTGCTGTGTTCTCTCTCTGTGTGTGTGTGTGTGTGTGTGTGTGTGTGTGTGTGTGTGTGTGTTTGGAAGACATATATTTATATGAGAGACAGCATGAATAAGAGGGGAGAGGGAGAAGAAGAGAGAATCTCTTGTAATATTATTTATTGGTAAATGATATTGTGAGTCTTCCTTCGTCCATTGTGTAGAGGCCAGATGTAAACACCTGGGTTGTTACAGGTAGCCAGTGGGAATATAGAAAAACCAACGGAACTGAGGAAATTTGTCTCTAAGGATAAGATATAAAATGTGTAACTTTAATCTCTAAAACAATAGGTTAGGCATAAGATAATTTATCAAATACATTTGCCATTATGTGCTGCCTAGTAGAAATAGAGAATTCTTGTTTAAATAGTCATTTTAGTAGAAGTTTGGGGTGGCTAACATAAATAATCCTTCCTTCTGATGCATAGCTCCTCATAAGGTAAAGGATAAACATATATTTTTAGCTCAGGATAAGTTACTTACATTCTATGCATGTCTGTTATTTTACGAGTGTGGATGGTGATACCCATCTCAGAAGCTTATTGTCAAGGTGACATAATTTCTGACCCTTGCCCAGGATGCTAGTGAGATGGTCAACACAGTTCACATCTGTGTCTTCCCTTCCACATATGGAAATGGCCCAAGAGCAAAACATGCTCTGTCTCTCATCCAGTATATCACTTCAGACAGGTGCTATCAATTCCCCCCTGTGGGCAGTGAAATTAATGCTAATGCTTAAATGTCAAAGTTTTCAAGGAATTGAAAGTAATCAATAGAGGTGAGAGTTTTTGTAGCTAGACAATGTATAGGCTAGTTAATTTTATTTTGGGGGCTAGAAGCAGAAGAAGTGGGTAAACATTAATCTAATTATCTTTTATACATTCAAAAATTGTCTACTCTGTAAATACTAAAATAAACTTTTAGAGGGTATGAATTTATTCCTGCTACAGAGATCTTAATTTTAACAAAGTCCTACTGTAAATGGTATAAAAATACAAATGAGCCAAACCCACATTCATTTGAATTGTGACTCAACTTGTGCTTGTTCTGGGCAATAAAAATTATGCTTAAGTTTAATTAAATTTTTAATATTTTTGATATAAGAATTCATGAGGGGCATGAAATTATTCATTTTGTATTCAGGTAAATAATTTTTTCTTTTTAATTTCATGGATTCTTTACAGTAGGTACTGAACACAAATGCCTACCTCCTCAACTTGTGACTTTGTGAAACAACATAGACCTTCTTTCTCAAAATAAAAAAAAAAAATCATTGATTATTTACTTAAGGAACTAGGTATTTTATGAAAACTTCATAAATAGACTAACATAATTTGAAAAAATGATAAAGACCTCACATTTCTTTATTTACTACAGATAAGTTTTTCTCTTCAGAAAAAGCAATTAATAGAAAATGGAAAACTACAACCAAACATTAACTGATTTCCTGTTATTGGGGTTGTTTCCACCTTCAAGAATTGGCCTATTTCTTTTCATTTTCATTGCACTTATTTTCCTAAGGGCGCTGTTTGGCAACCTCTCCATGATCATCCTCATCCTCCTAGACACCCATCTCCACACACCCATGTATTTTCTACTTAGTCAGCTCTCTCTCATGGACCTGGACTACATCTCCACAATCATCCCCAAAATGGCTTTTGATTATCTCTTTGGAAACAAGTCCATCTCCTTCATCGGGTGTGGGGTTCAGAGCTTCTTCTTTTTGACATTATCAGGTGCAGAAGGATTAATATTGGCCTCTTTGGCCTATGATCGTTATGTGGCAATTTGCCTTCCTCTTCACTATCCTATTCGTATGAGCACAAGAGCGTGTGTGCTGATGATAACAGGATCTTGGATCATGGACTCAATCAACTCCTGTGCCCACACTGTATATGTCTTCCATATCCCTTATTGTCAATCCAGAGCCATCAACCATTTCTTTTGTGATATTCCAGCCATGTTGACTCTGGCCTGCATGGACACCTGGGTCTGAGTACACAGGGTTTCTGAGCGCCACCCTCTTCCTTGTATTTCCATTCATTGGCATTGCATGTTCTTATGGCTGTGTCCTCCTTGCAATCTCCTGCAACCATTCAGCAGAAGGGAAAAAGAAAGCTTACTCGACCTGCAGCAGCCACCTCACTGTGGTCACTTTCTACTATGCACCCTTTGTTTACACTTATCTACGTCCAAGATGCTTCCAATCTCCAACAGAGGACAAAGTGCTGGCTGTCTTCTACACCATCCTGACTCTAGTGCTCAACCCCATCATCTACAGCCTGAGAAACAAGGAGGTGTTAGGGGCCCTGAGAAGAGTGATTCAGAAATTCTTTTCTGTAGAAATGTAGACAAAATTTTCATTATTCCTGTGGCCTTAGTAGTACATCCATTTCCTTTGACATTCATTAAGAACAATGTCATTCCAGGATTGGAGACAGGGATTACATTAATGTAGAAAATTTAAATAATTGAGATTTGATAAAATATTTTATATTTTCAATCACTGTTTTTGTTTTCTTTTTTAAGAAAAGATTTATTTATGTATTTGACAGAGAGAGAGATCGCAAGTAGTCAGAGAGGCAGGCAGAGAGAGTGGGAGAAGCAGGCTCCTCACTGAGCGGAGAGTCTGACACAGGGCTCGATCCCAGGACCCTGAAACCATGAACCGAGCCCAAGGCAGAGGCTTTAACCAACTGCGCCAACCAGGCGCCTCTGTTTTTGTTTTCTTTATGATATTTTTTTTCAGTAAATGTAAAGAATATATATTTTCTCTTGTGTATAGTAAGATTTTATTAATTAGTTGAAATTAATTTTTGTGATAATGAAAATAGTCCAACTTGATGGTATTATTTATTATAATTGTTGTAATATGCTTAGCATATCTCCAAATGGATACAATGGGGGAAATTAACAATAAATGTTATAACATAATCAGGTTTATTTGGGCTTGATTTCTATTACAGTTTGTACTTAACTAGTGGATAGTGATTTTTTGTTTTCCTAATTTTCAGAAGTGATAGAGATAGAAATTAGCCAAAGAACTCTGCATGGAATTAGATGTTCTTACACCACTAAAATGGAAAAACAAATTTGTATATTTTATGAGCAGGACCCTGGATATAACTAGACAAATCTTACCAGAGCAGTTTATCATAGATCTACCTTTTCAGGAAATAAGTAAGTAAGTAAGTAAGTAAGTAAGTAAATAAATATATATATATACATATATATATATAAAATGAAAAATATATAAAATATATTATATATTTATTATATATTTAAATAATATTTAAAATAATAATTTATTTTATTATATATATTATAAAATACATTATTGGGGATATGCAAATGAATTGTGGAAAAATGTGAATCATTTTCTAAAAGGATTCATGGAGTTTGCATACTGTTGAGTGCAGATTAATCAATCTGAGCCACTACTCAGTCATCCCACAAACCATTCAAATTGTATATTCCCAATGGCCATTACCAGGTCATAAGATCATTGCTGCTGGGCGCCTGGGTGGCTCAGTTGGTTGAGCGACTGCCTTCAGCTCGGGTCATGATCCCGGAGTCCCGGGATCGAATCCCATATTGGACTCCCGGCTCTGTGGGTGGTCTGCTTCTCCATCTGACCTTCTTCCCTCTCATTCTCAGTCTTTCTCTCTCCAATAAATAAATAAAATCTATTAAAAAAAAGATCATTGCTGATATGGGAATTTCATTATACATTGAGTGTTCTTATAATTCCACTGAACTAGATTTGGAGACTGTTTGGTGTTAACCTCCCTGCATCACTATTTTTAATAGACAGACATGTTTAGTCACTGACTTACAAAGGTCTTCCTATTACCTTCAGCTTAGCTCTATACTTGAGCACTATGTTTACAGAATAGCATACTATGTACTGTGCTCTTTATTTCATGACCTAAACTGTAAGGAAAGAAGGTAGAAAAAACATGTAAGAAACCCTGTATTAGCTAAAGCATCACAGTGATGGATGACTGCTATATTACAATTGGAAAAAGTGGTACTTTTCCCAAAAAAATAGAAGATCCACATGTTAGAAGATATACTATGAATTTGGGTATTTTTATACTAAAGCTATATAAGCCCTTAGAGATTTCTCGACTATTCTGTGATTGAAGTGATCTCCTAACAGAAATAAATTCAGCAAATTTTAAGCCAAAAAATCATATTAAAAAGAATGAAAGACTTTCATACTCTCTGAAAATGCTGGCACAATGATGTCTGGAGACTTCACAACCAAAATCAATGTCCATCATGTGCCTAACAATGATCTCTATGACACACTATTTGCACCTCGAAAATCATATGATGGGCTCCTCTGAAAACAGGGCTGTCAGTATTCTGTAAACTTTCTATTGAGGCAAGAGTCTGTTGACACAATTCTTCTCAGTTATTTTATTCATAGTCTATTCTCTGTGATGGATATATAAGGAATACACATTTAAAAATAAAGAAATTGGTTTACCTATTTAAAAACCTGTATTAAATTGAAAAATGGGGGCTCAGTTGCTTAAATGACTGACTCTTGATTTTGCCTCAGTTCATGATCTCAGGGTTTTAAGATCGAGTCTTGCATTGGACCCTGCATTGATTGTGGAGCCTGCTTAAGATTCCCCCTCTCCCTCTCCATCTTTCCCTGCTCCATCCCCATTCACACAGAGATGCTTTCTCCCTCTCTAATAAATAAATAATAAATAAAAGAACTATAATGAAAATTTCAAGTGTATAACACAGTATGTATCTTTAACTATATTCGCACTGCTGCACATGAGATATTCAGAACTTATTGGCATTGCATAATGGAGATTTTATAGTCTTTCACTCAAATCTCCCATATTTCTCCTTCCCATCAGGGATTGACTACTGCCATTTAGCTCTCTGCTTCTAAGATTTTGACCATTTTATATACCACCCACCTCGGTAACTGGACACTGTTTGTATTTCTGTATGTGCCTTATTACACTTAGGATAATGTCTTCCAGTCTCATATATGTTGTTACAAATGGAAGTATTACCTTTTTCAGTGCTCTTATATATTCCATGTTTTCTTTTTTTTTTTAAGATTTTATTTATTTGACAGAGAGAGAGATCACAAGTAGGCAGAGGCAGGCAGAGAGAGAGGGGGAAGCAGGCTCCCTGCTGAGCAGAGAGCCTGATGTGGGGCTCAATCCCAGGACCCTGATCATGACCTGAGCCAAAGGCAGAGGCTTTAACCCATTGAGCCACGCCGGTGTCCCTATTCCATGTTTTCTATATACATGCCTTTGTTGATTAACTCTTAGGTTGTTCACACCTTAGATATTGTGAATAATGCTCCAATTATCATAAGAGTGCACATTCTTCAAGGTATGGAATTTACTTCCTTTGGGTATATATCTATATATACATGGGATTGTAGTATCATACTTTGTTTCTATTTTTAATTATTTCAGGAACTCCCATTCTCTCTCATAAAGTGTCTCTACCAATTGCTATTTGGACCAGGGTGCACAAGTATCCTTTTTTCTCTACAACCTGACCAACACTTATTATCTTTTGTCTTCTTTATAATACCCATTGCTCATTTAATTGACAGGCAAGGTAGGACGTGGGAACCTTGCTACTGTCCGTGCTATTAAGCTGGAAGGGGATGTAAAGCTTGGTGTTAACCATCCTCTCCATGCCAGGGATAGTTTCAGCAGCTCCTCTGCTATTTGTGGAAAATTAAGTCCTGAATCTTTTGTGATGAGGAAAACAAAGGCAGGAATAATGTAACCACAAAGGAATCATCTTACAACATGTGGGTGACCAGTATACATCTAAGACATGCAGAAGAGGGCACTTCTAAGGGGTCTCATTACTAATGTTTTACTACATAGTGAAGGGTAACCTGATCCTGACAATAGCCAGGTCTCCAAGGGCCTTGTAAATCTCATTTTCAGCACACAAATTCCTTAGAGATTTACTTATCTTTAAGTCAAACTAACAAATATATAATCAGTCACTCCTTACAATCACAAGTGTAACTCTTTCTCCCCATGGGTCTTGTACCTATTCTTCAATAAAGCATCTTTTTGGTCTGAAAATGACTCAAGAATTCTTCCTTAACCATTTGCCTGATTGTCCCACATCATTTTACATTCTATTTGCACATTTAAGTTGTGGGTTTTTTCTGAGCTCCAGAGCAGACAAATCTGTTCAAGGTCCCTTAGCCCTATCCCTACTGACTGACTGCATTTCACAGCATTGGTGGTGGTGGGTGCTTATTAACTCTCTTTCCATTCTGTATGTGGTCTCTCTGTTTTTTGAAGTGTAGATTCTGTTCACTCAGCCCTCAGTTCTTCAGTAAGAATTGTTCTTTCTATAGGTGTAGATTGGATGTAGAGAGGAGGGGGTAAGTTCAGAGTCTTCCTGAATCTCCCTATTGGAACAGAACTTGAGGCCTTTATTTTTTTTTTCAAAATTAGTAATTGTGGATTTAAGGGAAAATGGTGGAGTAGGAGGATCCTAAACACACTTGTCCTGTGGATACAACAAGATAACATTTGCATCAGTGTAAATAATCCAGAAAATACCCAAACATTGCCAAAACAAACCCCACAACTAAATGTAGAGAAGAGACCACATCACATAAAGTGGGAGGGGCAAAGAGCTAAACAGTCCTAAAGAACTGTGTGTGTGAGTGAGGGACATTGAGAGGGGAGTGAAAGACACATACACTGGACAGTCCTCCATAGAGTGAAGGACATCAAGAGACCCTTAACAAGGAGCTAAAAAACAGGAAAATATACAAATAGGTAGAGAGAAAATCATAATAACTGAAATTTAAAATATGCTAGGTGGAATAAAGAACAAGCAAGAGGAAGCAGAATGAATCAGTAAACTAGAGGACAGAATAATCTAAAGTAATCGAACTGAGCAAAAGAGAGAAAAAAAAATACAAAGTGAGAATTGACTTAGGGAACTCGACAATGATGTCAAGTATAATAATACCTGTGGACAGAGATCTCAGAAGGAGAAGAGAAAGAAAAGGAGCTAGAAAATGTGTTTGAAGAAATATAACTGACAGCTTCCCAAATAAGGGGAAAGAAACAGACTTCCAGATCCAGGAGACACAGAAACTCCACGATCATCAACTCAATAAAGTCCATACCAACTCAATAAAGTCCATACCATCAACTCAATAAAGTCCATACCAACTCAATAAAGTCCATACACATATTATTAAAGAGGCACAAAATAGTGATAGAGAATTTTAAAAGCAGTCCAAAAAAAGAAAGCAGTTACATACTAGGGACATCTTATCAAGATATCAGCTGATTTTTCAGCAGAAAAAAGAATGCTGGCTAGAAGGGAGTGGCAGGATATATTCAAAGTGCTGAAAGGAAAAAAATGTGGCCATGAATACTGTCTTCACCCACCAAAGATATCATTCAGAATACAAGGAGAAATAAATAATTCCCAGACATCAAAAAAAAAAAAAATTAAAGGAATGCATGACCACTAAACCAACCCTACAATTGTGAAAGGACTCTCTAAATGGAATGGGGAGACCAAAATTAAGAGTAAGATAAGTAAGAAGCACAAATAACTAATAATAAGTAGATTTAAAAAAATCAGTCAAAGGACTCACAAACTAGAAGTATGTACATTATAACACCGTATACCTAAAACATGGATGGAAGGAGAGTAAAGAATGGATTCACTTAAGCAATCTTAACTTCATATAGACTGCTATATACAGAAGAAGTTATATACAAATCAAACAGTAACCACGTATCAAAAACCAAAATAGATATGCTAAAATAAAGTGAAAAGAAATTTAGGTATATCACTAAAGAAATCCAGAAAATTGTGAAAGAAAAATCAGAAAAGTACAGCAAAAGAGGAAGATGGTAGTGGAGTAGGAGGATCTTACTTTTGTTTTGCCCCATGAATACAAGATAAGTATGAAATCATCATAAATGCCCAAGAAATAGTCCTGAAAACTGAGAGAGCAAACTCCACAACTGAAAGGAGGGGAAAGACCTCACTGAAAAAGGATGGAAGTGAAGAGACATGGTTTAGTGGAGAAATGGATGGTGGGCGCTGAAGATGAGAGGAAGATGTGATCCTGGAGAAAGGTGAGAGAGGCATACACAGGGTAACTCACAAGGAGAAAAGTTTCCCAGGGATTTTGGCTTAGAACATAAGAAAGCCTGACTATCATGAGCTCTTGTAAACAGTGGGTCTTATAGCCTGAAGTTGTAAAGGCCAGTGGTCTAGGCTGGGATAGAGATTGGAGTGCTTCCGAAAAGAAGGCATGCAAACAACTCATGGGCAGACAACATGGAAACAATGATCTGAAGAACCCTGGGGGCACACAGAGGGAAGATTATTCACTTTTCTTAGAATGCATATATGAGAAGACGCACTCATGGAGACACTTCTCTGGGGCAAAGGAACTAGCTGGTACCATTTCCTCTACTGCTGCACAACTCCAACTCTTGCTACCTCTATTGCTTACCCAAGCTCCACACTCCAGTGCTCTGGGGGGCTGTCCATCATTCATGCTTGTCTCAGTCCTATCACGGCAGCCCCCTCCACCAGAAAACTAACTTAAATACCTGCACACATCATGTTTCTTCACCACAGAGTTCTACAGGACCCTGGAGCTGGTGCAAGTAATGTCAGCTCTCATTTTATAAGCAGACAAAAGCACACCTAGTTAAAACTCTCAATATTTGGGACGCCAGGGTGGCTCAGTTGGTTGAGCAGCTGCCTTTGGCTCAGGTCATGATCCCAGTGTCCTGGGATCGAGTCCCACATCGGGCTCCTTGCTGGGCAGGGAGCCTGCTCCTTTCTCTGCCTCTGCCTGCCTCTCTGCCTGCTTGTGTTCTCTCTCTGTTAAATAAATAAATAAAATCTTTAAAAAAAAAAAACAAAAACTCTCAATATTCAAGCCTGGGACCAAATACTGCCCAAAAACAGGCAAGGAGAGACTCTGCAGACACCTGGCATGAAGGATAGGTCAGCCAAAATAAAACACCAGAATACATTTAACCAAAGAGGTTAAAGTCTTGTACTCTGAAAGCCATAAAATACTGATGAAAGAAATTGATACACAAAGAAGTGGAAAGACATCCCACGATCATAGACTGGAAAAACAAACATTTTAAAATGTCTATTCTACCCAAAGCATTAAAAAAAAACTGAGTAGCTACAGTAAACTTGAAAAAAATAAAAGCAAGTCAAATCAAAGCTGGAGGCAATACAATTCCAGACTTCAAGTTATATTGCAAAGCAGTAGTGATGAAGGCAGTATGGTACTGGTACAAAAACAGAAACATGGATCAATAGAACAGAATAACAAACCCAGAAATGAATCCATAACTATATGGTCAAATAGACTTTGACAAAGCAGTAAAGAATATTCAAAGGAAAAAGAAGACAGTCTTTTCAATGGTATTGGGAAAACTGGAAAGCACAACTCAAAAGAATAGAACTGGGCGACTTTTGTACAACATACACAAAAATCAATTCAAAATGGATTAAAGATATAGATGTGAGACAGGAAACCATTAAAATTCTAGAGGAGAACAAAGGGAGTAACCTCCTTGACCTTAGCAATAGTAAGTTCTTATCAGGTATGCCTCCTGAGGCAAGGAAACAAAAGTAAAAATAAATTTGGGACTTTATCAAAACAAAATTCCTGCACAGTAAAGGGAAAAAAAATCAATAAAACTAAAAAGCAATGCATTTTCTTGATTGCATGGAGCACTGGATGTGGTACATGAACAATGAATCTTGTAACACTGAAAAACTTAAAATAAAAGTATCTAGGGAAAAAAAAAAGAAATAAGAAAAGCAAAAGGCAACATATGGAATGAGAAGATATATGCAAGTTACATATCTAATAAAAGTTAGTATCCAAAAAACATAATAAACTGTAAAGCTCAACATCCAAAAAACTAATAATATTATTCACCATGATCAATGGATTTATTCTGGGAATGCAAAGGCAGACATTTATTTCAAATCAATGAATATGTGAATTACTTTAATAAAAGAAAGGATAAAAAACAAATGATCATTTCAATAGATGCACAAAAGCATTTGACAACAGTCAACATCCATTCATGATTAAAAACCTCAACAAAGTAGTCTCAGGGAAACAATGCTTCCTAATAAAGGCCATATAAGAAAAGAAACACAGCTAAATCATACTCCAGTGGGGGATGGGGAGAATGCTTTTCACGTAGGGTCAGGAAGAAGACAAAGATATCCAATCTCAGTGCTTTTAGTCAACATAGAACTTGATGTCCTAGCCACAGAAACACAAGAAGAAGGAATAAAATACATCTAAACTGGTGTGAAAGAAGTAAAAATATACTTTTGCAAAGAAAGTGATTCTACATATTGAAAATCATAAGGAATTTATTAAAAAGCCACTTGAACTTTTAAAAGAATTTGAATAGTTGGCAGGAAACAAAATAACTGCACAGAAATCCATTGCATTTCTATACACCAAAAATAAGGCGGAAGAAAGAGAAATTAAGAAAATAACCCCATTTAAAATTGCACCAAATTCAAAAAAAAAATTGCACCAAATTCATAAAATAAGTAGGAATAAACTTAACTAAAGAGGTGAAACAGCTATTCTCTAACAATTTTAAAATATTGATGAAAGTAATAGAAGGTGACACAAACACATGGATAGACATCCCATGTACATTAATTGGAAGAGCATATAGTTGTTAACATGTCTATAACTACCAAAGCAATCTATGCATTAAATAAAAACATTTTTCACAGAATTAAAACTAATAATATCTAAGATCTACAAAGAACTCCTCAAACTCAACACTCACAAAACAGATAATCACGTCATAAAATGGGCAGAAGACATGAACAGACACTTCTCCAAAGAAGACATACAAATGGCTAACAGACACATGAAAAAATGTTCATCATCTTTAGCCATCAGAGAGATTCAAATCAAAACCACACTGAGATACCACTTTACGCCAGTTAGAATGGCCAAAATCAACAAGACAGTAAACAACAAATGCTGGACAGGATGTGGAGAAAGGGGAACACTCCTCCACTGTTGGTGGGGATGCAAGTTGGTGCAGCCACTTTGGAAAACAGTATGGAGATTCCTCAGGAAATTAAATATACAGCTACCCTACGACCCTGCAATTGCACTACTCGGTGTTTACCCCAAAGAAGCAGATGCAATA
>JAPYYJ010001932.1:0-13513 GCA_028533885.1 Nasua narica | reverse complement strand
AGGCTGAGGCGAAGCAGGCCCCCCTGCTGAGCAAGGAGCCCCATATGGGACTCGATCCTAGGACCCTGGGATCATGACCTGAGGCAAAGGCAGCTTCTTAACCAACTGAGTCACCCAGGCATCCCCCAAAAAAGTATTTTTTTCAAACGTGGCTTATTGATAACAATAATTACCATTAATTAAGTTCTATATTATCAGGACTGTTCTATATATAATCTCTCTCTCTCTCTCTATGTATGTCTATAATTGCTATATTTATTTATATTTATATTTATTATATATATTTATATGTATATATTTATATTTATATAATTTCTATATTATTATATATTATATAATATATATAATTGCTATATATATTATATAGTAAGTATCTTTTATTTCATAGGAAATTATAATCAAGATATCATGATATAATTAAGAATTTTATATAATATGTAATAACTAGTATAACAAAACTAGTAAATAGCAGAATTAGCTTCAAAACATGTTTTGTCGATTCCACAGGCTATCCCATGATTACCACACTTTGACAACTCTTCATGAAACTTTTTTTTTTCCGGAAAAAATAGGAAGAACATTTATTTGGTCACAAGAGTTAGTTTAAGATTTAATATTTAGTTGTAAGTAATCTCAGACAAGTTTCTAAATTGTGTATTAGTTTTCTTATTTTCCAGCTCATTTCCCAACGTTATGAAGATAATGTCACATTGATACATTTATACATGCTAAATTATTAATATAAGTAGTAATGGATGAAGTCCATATGAAGGATGTCAAAATAGGAAGAATGGATATCAAGATAGCCCACAGTTTGGGTACTTTTTGTTAGCCATTCATTTGCTTCCTCACTGCATCATCTCTAATGTTGAGGACATTTGACTTACTGCAGACAAGTCTACATCAGATTTTATGCTGCTTTGTGACAGTCATTAAAACATCTCTGACAAAAAAAAATCTGTATTTTCAGTTAATGAAGAAAAACATGTTCATTTTTGCTTTCAGAATACACTTAACAGTAAGCTTACTATCAATGGGAACCAGAAGACATATCATTATAGTAAAGAACACAGGCCTTGGTGATGCCTGGGTGACTCAGTAGGTTAAAGCCTCTGCCTTTGGCTCAGGTCATGATCTCAGGGTCCTGGGATAGAGTTCTGCATCTGGATCTCAGCAGGGGGAGCCTGATTACCACCTCTCTCTCTCCCTGCCTCTGCCTACTTGGAATCTCTCTCTCTGTCAAATAAATAAATCTTAAAAAAAAAAAAAAAAGAACAAAAAGAACACAGGCTTTGGAATAAACAGGCACTGTTCAAACCCTAGCTATACTTCTCAATGATGACATGGTGTTTGATGAATTACTTAATCGACATTTTCTTATGTGTGATTGGAGATAGTTCTTTAACAATCAGATTAGCTAGAATATATAAATCAGCACAGTTTTGGTTACCATGTAGCAAAGACTTACAAGTGGTAGCTAAAAGTGCTTTTGCCGTTACTATTTTTTTTAATTTCCACATAATTAAAATAATATTTGACTGTATCACTTAAGAAAAGCCTTACTAACTTGAAAAATAATGATCTCTCAAATTTTATCTAAACTGCCTTTTACTGGGGCACCTGGATGGCTCAGTGGGTTAAAGGGACTCTGCCTTTGGCTCAGGTCATGATCTCAGGGTCCTGGGAGTAACCCCGCATTGGGCTCTCTGCTCAGCGGGGAGCCTGCTTCTCCCTCTCTCTCTGCCTGCCTCTCTGTCTGCCTGTGATCTCTCTCTCTCTCTCTCTGTCAAATAAATAAAATCTTAAAAAAATAAAAAATTAAAAAATCAGCTGCCTTTTACTAAATTACTACATTTAGAAACTAAAGACCTGGCTCTAAGATTGGAAGAAAAGACTGATACCACATTCTTCAAAGATTTTAATTTACCAAAAGCACTCTGCATAATAAAATGTCTATTTCTCTTTAGGAATAAACCTCATAATAAATTTTAGCATCAAGTACAGAATCAAATGCCTTTGGAAAATGCTTATATAATATCTTCCAAATTAGTAAATGAACCTGTAGCATAATAAGACTGTTTAATATAAGTGGTTACTCTTTTACTTTCTTAGATTGTCTACTTAGTAACTGAATTCATTTACTTAGTTGAGAAAAAGGGTTTAAGTCAAGAAAACTCATTTGCTTAAAGCAACAAACTTTTTCTTCTTACAACTCTGCTTCTTTTAAGCATTTCTTATTCTTGAAATTGTGTTTGGTTGACAACTCAGGATAACTCGCTCACACATATAGCTGTAGGCAGGCTACTTGTCTAAAGGAGTTCAGATGGAAGAGCTTGAATTGACTCCATGTGGTTTCTGCTACCCCAATAGACCATCCTAGACTTTCTATGACATGAGCAATGACAGGATTCGAAATAACATTAAGAAAGAAAGCTCCAGTGTACAAGAGCTTTTCAACCCTTTCTTTAGGTCACATTTGCTAATGTCCCATTGGATAAAGACAAATTATGAAGCCCAGGTGTGAGAGGTGGAGAATTATCTTTACTGATTGATGGGAGGAAGGGCAAAGTGATAATGGAGTCAAGCGTAAAGGGATGTGAGAATTTTGTGGTCAATTTTGTTCTCTTCCATACTAACTGATCTTGTTCAAATTATTTAACTGAATTGGATGTATTATCAATTTTGAGATTTTGACACAAGATTAAGGGAGAAATACAGACTTACACAAACTAGTACACAGACTAAGAGATACGTCATAGGCAATGGCAAAGAGATTAAGATCTAGAAATAGAGAAATATGAAGTGTATAGTGATTGTTGATAGATATTATGAAGGAACAAGTTGTTAAAATATGTGTTTTGTCAGTCACTTTATCTTCATTATTTTACCTTACATGTAACCTAACCCCATATATGCTGCCTTCCTTCACAATGTTCTGCACAGGGCACATGCTTTAGAATAGAGAATTCATAGAATATCTAGCAAATTGTGGTAAATACAACCCTTATTCTACAAAATTAACTGTTCATTAAGCTATTTTTTCAAATGACCTATATGAAATATATTCTTGGTACTGTGAATAAAAGAAAAATATAGTTCTTAGGCTCAAGGAGCTCATAGACATGGGAAAAAATGATACAGAAACTAGTCATTGTAATAAAGTCTGACACATTGATTCATCTCAATAGAGAAAATTGTTGGCTAAAAGAACTCAGTCCACCTTTGTTGAACTAATGGATGGATTGTGGATGGACAAGGTCATACATTTCAGAGGAGGTGAGTTAATTATTGCACTCCTATGAGAACAGGATGGTTAGGGCAAACTGGGGGAGCATTCAGGGTGACATCAGCTGGATTTTTGTGGGTTTTTTTTCCTTGTAATCTCTATACCCAGTTTGGTGCTCAAACTCATGATTTTGAGATCAATAGTTGCATGCTTTTCTGATTGAGCCAGCCAGGCTGAATTGTTATGACAGGTCATTTTCAGGGTGATGATTTCATGAAAGAACTTGATTTCCAACAATGATTCTTGCACATCCAGGAGGAAAATAAAATAACTTTATTATAAAGGAAAAAATATAAATGTAAATATGGGCATGGAACGGAGTGGCATTAATGAAAGTAAAAAAAAAATACATATATAGGGGCACCTGGGTGGCTCAGTCATTAAGCGTCTGTTTTCGACTCTGGTCATGATACCAGGGTCCTGGGATTGAGCCTCGAATCAGGCTCTCTGCTTGGCAGGAAGCCTGCTTCTCCCTCTCCCACTCCCCCTACTTGTGTACCCTCTCTTGCTGTGTCTCTCTCTGTCAAATAAATAAATAAAATCTTTTAAAAAATACATATATAGATGAATCGATTACCAAGATTACCAAACCCGGGGGCGGGCAGGGTTTTGTGTAGTGAACAACAATAGAGAAATGAATCAGAATTTCAAAAATAAAGTATTAAAGATAGTCATTGGATCCAGATAAAGGAATATAACAGAAAGGAATGATGATCAAACAATGGTTAATATTCCAATATTTGCAAATGTAGACTGGAGTTTTAACTAAACTATAATCAATTTAGTGATAACTCATAATTTCCTTAATCTGTATTTCAAATATATTGTCCATCTAAATGGAGTGCATATACTAAAAAAAATGCATTAGGGTTGAAGGAATGATTAATTAGAAAAGGCAATATTATAAATTCAAAAAGAGAAATATCCTCACTTGTCATGTTCAGTGGCTGGTCTAAGAACTTAATCTAAAAGGGACCAATGAAATAGGAAATCCAGCAGTTTGTGGGGTACCTGTCTTGGTACTTCTGCAATTGAAAAAAATGTAGAGATGGGTTTAAATACACTGTCAAACATTCTACAGGGTATGCAGCTCTTGGTTAAGAGGAAAATAAGCACATGTATACCCTTTACCAAAACCAAAAAATGTTATTTTAAATAGGTTTAGATATATTTTGCATCATTAAATAGTTACCTGATATGAAAGCTAATGTTTTTTTTTTCTTTCTGTACAAAATATCATACATGGTAATGAATTCTGTGATGCACAGTTAGGTTTGTAGATGTATATGCTCTATAACTTAGTAAAGTACCCTGATATTTGCATTCTGTTTCCTGCTTTAGAGCCACTGACAAAACTGTTTCCTTTGAAGTAATTCTGTTTTATTGGTGTATTAAAAATGTGGTGCAGGCTAATGTGGAGAATTTAGTCTGTCACTTTAAATCAATAGTGATCTACAGAACTATGTGAGGTCAAGCACTATTCAGGCTACCTTTGTAACAAATCATAATGCCACATTAAGTACTTACGGGGTGTTATTAACCAAAGAAAACCTCATGGGGAAAGAGATTTGTTGAAGACACCAAAAGAAAGCTCTGTAGATAAGTATTAAAAAAATATTTCAGAACAGAGAGCTAATGCAGCAGGAGATGGAAAACCGGTATAATAAACAATACAAATGGCACTAGGTATCATTTTAAGGTTCACATTTCTTTAGAAAGACTTTCATTTCTATAAATAAGGAGGGAAAAAAGTCAACTCTTTCACTAGAGAAGTTTACTAATCTGAATAAGTAAATGCTGTCCTTATGTTCCCTGGCCAGCTATCAGAAACACTTCTATCATTTCAAATTATAGAAAAAGAGAAAATAAGAACATGAGGGAAGTAATTGTTTGTGTAGCACAAAATGAGATGGGAATAATTTGCAGTCTACCAAAACTTTGAGTACAGGTTTTTCCTGCAAAAGTATCCATTTAGATGTGAACTCAGAGGTCAGATGTAGTAATACAACAATGGATGACTCTTGAATAAGAGGGTAAACAACTGTAATCAGCCACAGACTTTCATGTGGTCAAGTTACTTTGGTTGTACCTCAAAAATCAGTATCCTCTACTCTTTTCTGTAGTGGATCTGTGGCTGTCTTTCTTTGCTCCACTAATTCTCCAGCTTTGCTTCTGATCCTGCTGACCTCTGCCACTATATCATAGTCTTAATTCTGCAAAATAGAGATTTGGGTTAGTTATAAACCAACTGTATCTCTTGGAGTTTTATTTATGAGAAACAATGTTCATTCTAAATATTTTAATTATTTTAGGCAACTCATAAAATATACAGGAGGGAGCAGAGAATCAGACATAGAGTAAGTAAGACAGAAACTGTGCTCAAATTACCTGAACAGGCCTAAGTTAACACAGGGCATGGACTTTGGGGGCCATGGTACACTCTGAACACTGGATGATGCTCTCACACCACTACCACAAGAGACAGATCTATGTACTAGCCCTCACACAGAATAGGTTCTTTGCCACACATGTTTCTTTGTGAAATTCCCTAAGTGTGAGAAGGGTATTCAAATATGGTTACAGACCAAAAATCCACTATCAAATCTATTGTATTTTCAAAACAGAAGACTCCTACTGAATGAAGTTTTGGTATCACACAACTTACAGATCCTTGGACACCATACAAATCTATTGATTTCATTGTTGTGAATTTGGCACTATTACTTTATTATATTATTAGAGATAAAGATAGTAGAGTCACATGACATACATAAACAAAAAGTATGCAGACTTTCATCTGTGACTGTTTCTCTGGGGAAAAAAAATACAATAGCCATGGGTGGCTAGAGTTTCTTGGATTTAGCTCCATTACAATGTGCTTAATAATTTTTCATTTTATACCACAGTTGTGAAACAATAGGCATAATCATTTCTTTAAATAGTTTCAATTATATTCCAGAAGATATATATAACAATTATGAAAAATTCATGCAATACAATAAATAGAAAGAAAGAAAAAGATGAAAATGTAAGTTGTACAAATAAAATAACCCTTAAAGTGGGATTAAAGTGGAAAACAATTGTCTTGACATCTTGTTACACATCTTATACGTAGATTCTCAAAATTATATTCTAAACATTCTGGAATGCAATGCAAAAAAGGAAGCCTGGAAAATTACATTATCTGTAATATTCATAAACCAAAATAAAATAATACAATACAGATTGCTCAGTATAACAGTTACTTCTAAAGCCTAAAAGGAGTAGTTAAAGGAGGACAACTGAGTGGCTCAATCAGTTAAGCATCTGTCTTCGGCTCAGGTCATGATCCCAGGGACCTGGGATCAAGTCCTACGTTAAGCTCCTTGCTCAGCGGGGAGCCTGCTTCTCCCTCTATCTGCTGCTCCCTCTGGTTGTGCTCATGCTCTCTCTAAATAAATAGATAAAATCTTTAAAAAATAAATAATTAAAGGATATTTCATAAAAGAATTATTATAAAATAAGCAATAATGGCAGTTGAGCATATACAATGGGTGTAAGAGTTTCCTACAGGCAAACCTTGTACTATATCTTATTGTTAGTTTTAGGATACGTCAAAGCACAGTTCTATTTAAAACGTCTACTAGGGATCAATGCACACAGCCTATATTTTGCAGCTACCTGATGATATTTCCTTATCTAAGGAGAGATTTTAAATATTTCATGGCTATAGTGTTCATCTTGAAGAATGTATGGCTATTGATCATAATCTCCAAGAGACACAGTGTGTTTTGAAAACACATATTCAATACTTAGATCATTGTAAAAATAAACTACAAAAAATAAAGACTGATAGATCTTCTCTAGTGTAGGCCTTTGCAGATTAGAGAATGAATAAGCATTGTAGAGAATCCAAGAAAAACTGCTATAGAGGAAGCGCTGCACTGCAAACCCTCACATCAGAGTCTGTAACTATGATTCTCTCAACCATTTGACAAGTATTAATGAGAAGTGATTTTGGATTATTCTCATTGGCAATTATGTAGGGCACATATTTCCTTTGTTGTTAAATGCTCTATCAAATTGAGCTTGATATAGGTTTGCCAGCCTAAGTGAGGTAAGAAATCTGAAAGTGATTTTCACACATAACACACTGTAATGTAAGAAGCTATTACTACCCATACTTTATTTCTAACCCTTACTTTATCTAATTTGATGTTAAGAGTTGATGCTTCCTATCATACTTATGGCTGATGAGTAAAGATAATAGTTATATTCCAAAGATTCACCACGGAGATGTTTCAAAATAGGTGACAGAAATTAATTAGTTGGCTCTTAAATTGACCAGGTTGAATATATAATATAGTCAATTGAGTGACTATTTTAGAGGAGAAATTGTAGATAACTACTTAGGGAGCAGGGATAGTTACCCACACTTACCTCAGCCTTGGAGGTGGAATTTAAATAGAATAATTGATTGATAATTGGAAGGAAATAATTGATAATTGATAATTGGGAGGAAAGAATGAATTTGTGTATCTGATTTAAAAAATCCAAATATTGTGATATAGGTAAGCCAACTGAAGGCAAACTCGCCAGAGGCTATTTTGGGGACAAAGTCTATATTGGCAGTTCTTACAAGGCTTATGTGGCCAAGAATAAGGATAGCTCCCTAAGCAGCTGTCTTTCATTATCTAGAATGGGGTCACTTAGAGGAACAAAACTAGCTTGGCAGGATACAGGTATCCCTTGCAGATATTGTGGGTTCAGTTCCAGACCACTGTGATAAAGTGAATGTCATAATAAAATGAGGTAAGTGAATTTTTCAATTTCCCAGTGCATACAAAACTTATGTTTATACTATACTGCAGTTTACTTAGTGTGTAATAGCATTATGTCTTAAAAAACTGTATATATTTTAATTAAAAATACTTTACTGTGGGTCACCTAGTTGGCTCAGTGGGTTAAAGCCTCTGCCTTTGGCTCAGGTCATGATCTCAGGGCCTGGGATAGAGTTCTGCATCTGGCTTTCTGCTTCACTGGGGAGCCGGCTTCCCCCTCTCTCTCTGCCTGCCTCTCTGCCTACTTGTGATCTCTCTCTCTCTCTCTCTGTCTCTGTCAAATAAATAAATGAAATCTTTAAAAAAATGAAGTATTGATTATTATATGGGTTTGGTCATTTCTAATTTTTTTTTAATGCAAGACTGTGTTCTCTGACTTAAAGGATTAAAGGGCCTTTAAATTATACCTAACAGTGAGCATAAAAATCGTGGGTACTATAAGAATTTTCATCTGGGGTCAAGGGAAGGAGAAGTCAGTCCACTGGAAAAAAATAAATAAGGGACTGCTGGAATTAAAACTAGTTTCATGTTTACTGCATCCTACAAGTCATACTTGTTCACATATCTGGGGTGTGTGTGTGTTTGTGTGTGTGTGAATAAAGAAATTTATTTTTAATCCTCGAATCAAAAAATTATGAACATCAAGGTCAGTTAAATGTTGAAATTATGTCCTCATGCAATTGTGAAGAAATCTCAGTTTTATTCATTTAAAAAATAGCAAATCACTAAAGAAAATGAATCCTGACAGAGGGTTTACATCATGACTTGATAAACACTTGGCATCTATAATACTTATGAATAAGAAAGAAAGGAGGCTGTATTCATGTTTATCACATTATAATGTAATAGCAGTTTGCTCTCATGAAATCCTGGATATCTGCACTTGTTTCAGAATATCATCCCTGCAATACAAAGATAAGTGTGCTCCATTTTTTTAAAAGCATCAAAAATGATTTGTGTCACACCTGAGGTCAGGGAAGGTGTTTAAAAGATTAAATTGTGAATGACTGGATAATAAGTAAAATATGAAAACGTGTTCGCCTCTAATACATGATCTTACATAGCTCGCTCCCAGGACATCACATGTAAATCTAACAAATCATTCATAAATATCAAATCATTCATAAATATCAGCCAAAGAGGGCACAGTTTACAAACAAATGAATTCTGTTTTTTCATTCTGTGTCTACATTACTAATTCTCTTTTATGACTTCCAGTACATATTGCTCCAATGAAGTAACCTCACGAACAAAGCTTGTTATAAAAGTGGACTTTAGGGTGCATTAAAAAATGATTGTATGTAGACAACAGCACATTTAAACAGGTTTTCTTTGGAACGGATGCCAGCTGGCAGGGAATAAGGCACTTTATTGAGTTTTGTAACCAAGACACTTTATGTGTGCTCTACAGAAACAGTATTTCATATAGGATACTTTATTGTCAGTATCGTGTTGAAAACAACTAAAAAACTCTTGATTAGACGTATTCTTTTTTGGACTTTATATTGTTTATATAGTAAAGAGAATCTGTATCATAGGTTCTGTAGCAAAAGAGTAATCATTACTAGAAACAAAAGTAGATTTATTATATTAATGCCAAAAAAACACACAAAAAACAAGCAAATAACCAAAAAAAAAAAAAAAGATGAACATTGCCTGTCAAAAAATTTATATAATACATTCAGAGGTGAATGACTCTTAAAAGTGAAATCTGATTTTTTATAATGATGATCAAGTGTAATGCACTCTATGATTTGAAGATTATGTACTTGCTGGTTTGCAACCATGTCAGGAGATTTCCTGGTGTAATCTGGTGAAACTGGCCCCTGTACTCAGAGGGCAAAGAGAGACGTAAGAAAGAGGCCGGCCAGTCCAGGTTGGTAAATGGCAGTTTTAATAATAGCAAAAGGGACTTGCATACTACGCTTGTCTTGGGTGGTAGCAAGGTGGATGCATCCCTGCACCTCTCTTCCCAGTCTTAAAAGTTTACAGAGGCCTTACCTGGGCTCAGTAACATATATCATGCATATCTTTTCAACGCCACCTCAAGACTGTTTTTGGAGTGGAGCAGACTGTAGGAGCAGGAGAGGTAAGCAAAACTCACATTCTAAGGACAACAGAGAGACAAGAAGCCTCTGAGTGCCTAGGTCTAGCTCAAGAGTAAGTTGACAGCCACATCTTTTTGGTGATGTTCCCCAACATGTACTGTTACATGTCATAAAAATATTGTATGTAAGAAATCCTGGTCCTTCTAATGGTCCAAATGACATGCCATTTAGGAATGATTCAAAAACAGAAGCAGAGCAAGTACCTATTTTACAATTGTCCTTTCAAAAGGCTGATACTGGCCATCATATTCCCTTTGAGTTTACTCCTCATTGCTAGCTATACCAACTTTCCTTAAGAATGTGGACTCTGAGCAACAAACTGAGGGTTTTGGAGGAGAGGGAGAGGGGAGTTGGGTGAGCCTGGTGGTGGGTATTGAGGAAGGCACATATTACATGGAGCACTGGGTGTGGTACATGAACAATGAATCTTGTAATATGGAAAAAAATAAAAGTATTTGGGGAAAAAAATAATGTGTCATCTTAAATTGTAATAGTAGTGTCATGTAGGTTTGGCAATGTTCCTAGAGTAGAGCTTGATCAGTGTCTTATAGAATCCTGGGCCTTTTCTATCTTCTGGATCTATATGGTTATTAAGATTATATTAGTAGACATTAATTTTTTCAATATGGTGAACTAAATATCCTGAAAAACCTTTCCAATTATAAAGAAAGGAAATCAAAAGAAAAGAAAATCTGAAAACACTAAATATATTTTGAAAAGCCTTTGAAAATATATATGTAGATTTTTAGGTCAATGGGTGAAGTCCATGGAGCCACAATTAAGTGGAAGCAGGATCGCACAATGGAAAGCTGTTGTGAAATTGTGAGAGCCCTAAGGAACTAGTCAGTCTTTGTAAGTTTTGGTGTTGGGTAGTGATGGTTGCAAAGTGGGTTTGGTAAGAGAATACGGTATTTTTTGTTGCTGTTGTTTTGTTTTGTTTTTTACTTCAATGTCCTTGGAAAACCATATACTGGTATTCCCACGCTTGCTTCTCAGATACTATACAGACATATACATGTCTGTATATAAATACAGACACGACTCTGTATTTATACATGAGATCTCAAAATTGACTGTTCTTCTAGGAACTGGAGTTTCACTTGCCTCAGGGCTGAAAAATCACAGGTCATGAATTAATTCCACAAACATGGAAGGTGTGCTTATTTTATAAGATTTCAACATTTTTTTTAACATTTTTTGATAGGAGGACATAACAATGACATTTGATTGGATGAAAGACACAACTTGTTGATATACCCCAAAAGAGAGAAGGCATCCAGGCAGGGCCACCCACTGGATTGATCTGGGGACAGGATAATGTCAAGTTGCATCTGTAAGCTGCATTTTATGTATAACAAGTGGAATGGAGTTAAGTAGGTTTTGTGGGCTTCCTATGGATTTCCTGATTTAAATAATTTCTTGAAGAGGGGGATAGCAACTGCTTCTAGTTTTCTGGTAACTGGCCTGGGGCACTTAAGACTGCTGCATAGTCTGCCTGGAGAGTAACAGCCCCAATGACCATGATGGAAGTATCTGGAATGTGAATTTAATAGGCTTCTCAAGAAGGAGAATTGGGGCGCCTGGGTGGCTCAGTGGGTTAAGCCTCTGCCTTTGGTTCAGCTCATGATCTCAGGGTCCTGGGATTGAGCCCCTCATTGGGCTCTCTGCTCAGCAGAGAGCCTGTTTCCTCCTATTTCTCTGCCTTCCTCTCTGCCTACTTGTGATCTCTGTCAAATAAATAAATAAAATCTTAAAAAAAATGAAGGGGAATTGACCAGACTTCAGTCAGGGGCTCAATACTAGGTAAAGATAGCATTCTTTTAAAAAGTCTATTATAGTGCTTATCATATTCTAAACATTTGCAAATGCAAAGTGGAAAAATTTAGATGACATTATGATAAAATATGAAATAAATATTATAATTATGTTTAATCTTATAAATAAATTTATATTGGATGAATGTTAAAATGTTAAAAACTGTGTTAGAACTCCATGATATGATGACATGGTATTCTTCTTTCCATTCATTTAAGAGCAGTGGAAACCACAGGACCCAGTCATAAACTTTCAAAGTGGAACATTTTATAATCACACAGCTGAACTTGCACTTCTGTGTGCCTGTCATTAATTCTCCCTCTTACTCTACTTCTCATTATTTCTCATGATCAATCCTGGCCACATGGCTGTAGTTCTGCTCTAAGTTTACCTTTATCAGCTTTGCCTACTGTTCATTATCCCAGAGCTGATCTTCAAACTCTATAATCCTAGGTCTATAATAGAGAATTTCTTTAAAGATTTTATTTATTTATTTGACACAGAGAGAGAGAGAGAGAGAGAGATCACAAGTAGGCAGAGAGGAGGCAGGCGGGGGGAGGGAGGGGAAGCAGGCCCCCTGGTGAGCAGAGAGCCTGATGCGGGGCTAGATCCCAGGACCTGAGATCATGACCTGAGCCGAAGGCAGAGGGTTTAACCTACTGAGCCACCCAGGCGCCCCTATAATAGAGAATTTCTGAAGAGATCCCTATTCCCTATGGGCACCCAGTAAAAGTTTTAACATACAGTGCTAAATCATGATAATAACCATGGTTTATAATATGACTTATTTCATATTATTTTACTGATACCAAAAATTAGAGCCACAATTTAATTATGTTGCATAATAAATAATTTTTCAGTGTAACTTTTCAGCATTCAGACAGTTCTTTATTTAGTGCAAATTATGTGACTGTGAGATTTCAAACGAAAATGCTATTTTCTTTCCAGAATAGAATAATGAGAAATATGTCAGTGTATGGGAAAGTTTAGAGATACCAGTTTTTCCACTTTTATTTGTTGATCCTTTTTTTTTTTTTTTTTGCTTTGCTTTGCTTTATAAATTTGCTTTCATTGGTATAATCTGGTTTGTAATGTAATAAAATAAGTTTCCTGGGAAGGTTGAATTTGCTAGTTAAGAAATACATACAGTTCTGATGGAAAAGATAAACAAGAAAAACAAAACAAAACAAAAAAGACTACAAAGCCTATAAAGAGATACAAATCTAAGGCAGATAGCAATTTCAAGCTGTTTTAAACAGCATAATTATCTGTTTCTGCTTAATATTAAACACGTAATCTGAGGTGGGTATTAAACATGGTACCAAGTGTGATATTTAGGCTTGGAGTGAAATCTGCCTGATTTGTCCAAGTGACTGATGGACATCTCAAATTGCTAGGTTTTCTGAAACACATAAAACTCTTAACATTGGAGAAAGATAGCATTAACTTGTGATATAGCTCCTTTAACAACTGTGTTTTTATGT
>JAPYYJ010001931.1:0-13513 GCA_028533885.1 Nasua narica | reverse complement strand
TGTACCCTGGGGTAAATAATACATTATATGTTAATAAAAAAATTAAAAAAAATTGTTTTTTTCTGCATCTATTAACTGAATCATATTATTTTTCTTCTTTAACTTGTTGATGTGATTAATTACATTATTTTTTTCATGTTTAGCTAGCCTTGAACACGTGGAATAATTTCCACTTTGTTAGATTGATTTTGCTAGTATTTTTTGAGGATTTTTTTTTTCTGCATTTATGAGTGATACTGGCCATTAGTTTTCCCATAGTTTTTGGTGTTTGGGTAATGCTAACCTCATAGCATGAGCTAGAAAGTGTTCCCTCTGCTTGTACTTTCCAGAAGATTTTATGGAGAATTGATACAATTTCTTCCTTAAATATTTAGAATTCACCAGTGAACTTATCTGTGTTCACCAGGGTGTGTGTGTGTGTGTGTGTGAGTGTGTGTGTGCGTGTGTGTGTGTGTGTGTGTATGTATGTGTGTTTGGAAGGTTATTAACTTGTGGATTCAATTACTTTAATAGATACTGAGCAAGTCATATTATTTCCCTAGTGTTAGCTTTAGTGGACTGTGTTTTTCAAGGAATTGGTTCCTTTCATCTATATTATCAAATTTGTGGGCACCGAGTTCTTCATAATTTATTTTCCTTTTAATGTTCATCGAATAAGTAGTGACCATGCCTCTTTCATTTCAGATATTAGTAATTTGAGTCTTCTACTTTTTTTTTTTTTCTTAATTGGCCTGGCTAAATGTTTATCAATTTCATGATATTTTCAAAGGACAAGCTTTTGGTTCCATTGCTTTCTCTGCTGGTTGCCTGTTGTAAGTTTTAATGATACTTGATTCATCTCTTAATATATCTCTTTTTTACTTGAGTCAGATTCATATTAATCTTCTTTCTCTAGTTTCCTAAAGTCAAAGATTAGATTTTGCATCTTTCTTTTCTAGTGTATGTACTAAATGCTATAAATTTCCCTCAAAGTACTTTTAGTGCATGACAAATTTTAGTAGGATGCATTTTCATTTGGTTTAATGAATTTTTAAATATTTCTTGAGAATTATTTAAATCATATATTATTTAGAAGTGTGTTGTTTAATGTTCAAATATTTTAAAAATCTCTAGCTATATTTCTTTTACTAATTTCTAGTTTAATTTCATTGCAACCTGAGATTATACTTGGTATGATTTCTTTTTAAATTTGTTAGGGTATATGTAATGACTCAGAATATTGTAAATCCCAATGAATGCTCCATGTAAGTTAGAGAAAATTTTACATTGTGCTGTTGTTGGGTGAAATATTCTATAAATGTCAACTAAATCAAGTTCATTAATGTTACTGTTCTATTTGGTTATAGTCTAACAGATTTTCTGCCTGGTGGATCTGTAAATTACTGAAAGATGTTTTGAAGTCTCCATCTATAATAAATGGGTTCATCTATTTCTCCTCTAGTTCCTTCAGTTTTAGCCTTACATTTTAATGTTTTATTAAGTGCATACAAATTAAGGACATCTGTGTCTTAATCATAATTATTCTAAGCTTTCTGTTCAAGAGATCCAATATCTGAAGTAATCTCTGAGTCTGATTATAGTTATTGTTATGACTCTTTTTATCATTTTGCAATACTTTCCTTTTTAAAAAAATATTAATTTAAATTCAATTTAGTTAACATATAGTGTATTATTAGCTTCAGGGGTGGAATTTAGTGATTCATCATTTACATATAATACCCAGTGGTCATTACATCAAGTGCCCTCCTTAATGCCCATCACCCAATTACCCCAATTCCCCACTCACCATCCCTCCAGCAACCCTCAGTTTATTTCCTATAGTTAAGTCTTTTATGGTCTGCCTCCCTCTCTGTTTTCATCTTATTTTCCCTTCCCTTCCCTATGTTTCATTTATTTTGTTTCTTAAATCCCACATAGGAATGAAATCATATGGTATCCTTTTACTGATGATTGTCTTTATTTTGAAGTCCGCTTTGGCCAAAATTAATATAGCCACTCCAGTTTTCCTTTGGTGTTAACACTGCATATCGTTCTCCAGTTCTTTACATTAGTATACCTGTGTTGTTATATTTATAATGAGTTTCTTATAAACAACAAGCAGTTGGAGCTTGGTTTGTTCGTTTGTTTGTTTTTAATCCACTCTGACAGTCTGTCTTTTAATTGATAAATATAGACCATTCACATTTGAAGTCAGTGGTGATCTCAGTGGAATAATACCTACAGAATTTGGAGCATTTTAAAAAATTTATTATGGTTTTATTTTTAATAAACTTCCTTCACTCCTTTAGTTTTTGCCTACTCTGAATCTAGTAGAGCATTTTATATAATTCCATTTTATCCCCTCTTTGAGCATATTATACTTAAAAAAAGTGGTTTCTCTAGAGCTTACAAATACCTTTACAATAATTTAAGTCCACCTTCAAATAACATTATACTTTTTCAAGTTATTTGATGGACCTCAAAACAGAATATTCCTAATTCTTTCCTCCCATCAATTATGATATTGCTGTCATTCATTTCACTTATCCATAATGTATATAACACACTTTTGTACTATTATTTTGAACACTTATCTAATAGGTTAGTTAAGAAACAAAAAAAGAAAAGATTTTGTTTTAAATTTATTTATTTATTCTCTAACACTTTTCCTTCTTGATGTAGATCTGAGTTTTTGACCTATACCATTTTTGCCTCTGAAAAATATATTTTCTTTCTTTCTTTCTTTCTTTCTTTCTTTCTTTCTTTCTTTCTTTCTTTCTTTCTTTCTAAATATTTTATTTATTTATTTGACAGAGGGAGAGAGATCACAAGTAGGCAGAGAGGCAGGCAGAGACAGAGGGGGAAGCAGGCTCTCTATTTAGCAGAGAGCCCAATGCAGGGCTCGATCCCAGGACCCTGAGATCATGACCTGAAAGGAAGGCAGAGGCTTTAAACCACTGAGCCACCCAGGCGCCCCTGAAAAATATATTTTAATATTGCTTTCAAAGTTGGTCTACTGGTGATAAATTCCCCTTTTCTGTTGTTTGAAAACTATTATTTCTTCTTCATTCTTAACAGATAATATTGCAGGACACTGAATTCTAGCTTGATATTTTTCTTTTAACACTTTTAAGTATTTCAGTCCACGGTCTTTTCACTTGCATGATTTTTCTTTTTTTAATTTAATTTTATTTTTCAGTGTTACAAGATACATTGTATCTTGTACATTGTACAATTGTACATTGTACATTGAGCACCACACCCCACCCAGTGCTCCATGCAACATGTGCCCTCTTCAATACTCACCACCAGGCTCACCCAACCCCCTCCTCCTCCTCTCCCAAACCCTCAATTTGTTTCTCAGAGTCCACAGTGTCTCATATTTTATCTCCCCATCCAATTTCTCCCAACTCACCCTTCCTTTTCTTCTCCAAATGTCCTCCATGTTTTACCTTATGCTCTACATGTATGTGAAACCATATGACTCAAAGAGAAACTGACTCTCTTTGCTTGACTTATTCCACTCAGCATAATCTCTTCTAATCCCATCCATTTGTTGATACAAAAGTTGGGTATTCATCTTTACTGATGGAGGCATAATACTCCCTTGTATATATAGACCATATCTTCTTTATCCATTCGTCTGTTGAAGGGCATCTTGGCTCTTTCCACAGTTTGGCTATTGTGGCCATTGCTGCTATGAACATTGGGGTATATGTGACCCTTCTTTTCACTACATCTGTATCTTTGGGGTAAATACCCAGTAGTGCAATTGCAGGATCATTCTGATGAGAGATCAATGTAATTCTTTTTTTTTTTTAATTTTTTAAAAATTTTTTTTTGAGATCAATGTAATTCTTAAACCCTATTCCTCTATAGGTAGGGTAGTGTTTTATTCTTCCTCTGCCTTTTTAAAATGAAGTATATCTTTTCAAAGAATTTATCTTTGCCTTTGGTTTCCTATATAGGCCTTGGCACCCATTAAGCTGTGGTCCATTGTATTCACCAATTTCCCTGACTTAATTTTCTAATGGGTCAAAGAAGAGGGTTTTTTTTTTTGTTTTGTTTTTGTTTTTTTTTTAGTTTTTAGTTTCTCGTTGTTGTTTGTGGTGATGGTGGTAATGTTTCAAAAACAGTAGTGATTTCCAAGCTCATTATATGTCAGAGAAGATACCAAAATTCCTGATGTTGCTTAATATTTCTAGAACTTCTGTTTAACTTTTCTTATTTCTATGTGTCTGCTATAATTGTCCATCTACTCATTTATTTCATTCTCCATTTCCACTAGATACTCTAACATACTTCTTATAATTTTAATATTCTTTTTTAAAAAATATTTTATTTATTTATTAAGAGAGAGAGAGAGAGATCACAAGTAGGCAGAGAGGCAGGCAGAGAGAGAGGGGTGAAGCAGGCTCCCTGCTGAGCAGAGAGCTCCATGTGGGGCTTGATCCCAGGACCCCAAGATCATGACCTGAGCCGAAGGCAGAGGCTTTAACCCACTGAGCCACCCAGGCTCCCCTAATTTTAATATTCTTAAGTTAAATATTAATATTAATCATGCTGTTTAGTAATTCCAACATCTAAGGTCATTTCTGAGTCTGGTTCTGTTGATTACTTTGCTTTCTGACAATTCTTTTTTTTTTTGCTCTCTGACAATTTTTAATTGGTCTATTTATGTCTCCTTATTTGTTTTAATTGAATAACAGACATTGGTATGGAATGGTAGAGACCAAGTCAAATACTCCTTATGACTGGATGTGGGCATGCCTCGTCTTTCATCAGGACATCAGTATGAGCAGTTGAGTCAATCTAGTCAAAAGCTGATCTTGACTTGGCTTTTGTTCTTGTGCCCGTCACTTCAAATTTGTCTAGCACTGGGCTTCTATTGCCTTGTGCCTCACTTAGGGGCTGGTGGGTTGGAGAATTTTTCTCAGCGTCACTGTACCATCATCAACTATTTCCACTGTACCATCATTGCTATTTCCACATGTCTGCACCACGGAGAGTTTCTATGCACTCCTTTCCCTTCTCCAGTGTACACTGTTGTGGGTTTTTACTTGCTACCATGTTTGTGATGGGGAGGGAAGTTTTTGTGTTCTGGTTTAACCTCAGACTTAGACAAATCCTGTATGCCTAGTTCTCAGAATGTGTTATTACTAAATAAAAAAATGTGTTTATTAAAAAAAAAAAAAACTGTGTTTCTCTGCTGGTATCAATCAACCCACAAGCCATTAAAATCACATGGGAAATTTTTAATACTGACATCAACCTTACAACCATAGAGATTCTGATGTAAATAATCAGAGCATGAATCCTAGCATTTACATGTCTTGAATCCTTCCTGGGTATTGGATTATTGTAGTAGTATTTTTGAAAGCAAAGGAACAGACACCTTTCTAATATCCTGCCCTATAAATCTTATCTCCCAAATCAACCTCAAATGCTGATATTTATTTCCTCCATTCTACAAGACCATTGGTCTCCATATGACACTTAACTTTCTGTGCTTTAGTTTAGAAACTAACCCTCGGGAGAAATTTGGCTTGAATATGAAGATCATCTTGTGTATTTCCTATCTGTCATGCATCATAGCCCTAAACAGTCTGTAGTTCAAACGAAAAGGGATGCTTTACATATTTCACAAACTTTATATGTGTTTCCAGCAGAAGGGTATGTCCAACACCCAGTTCCCAACTGGAAGCAAGAGTTCTTATTACTGATTTATGGCTCAAATATAAATCTATCAAAATGAGATTTTGCCAGATGGGAGGACAAATTCTCATAATATTACCCACTATCCAATGGCAAAATTCTCTTTTTAGATTTATACTGGATTTATCCATTCACATGACAAATTTGGAGGTAAATTAGCACTACTGCTATTGAAAAGGCAAACAAAAATATTTTTCAAGAAGTACAAATGCTGCACCTCTAATAAACTCTTCTGAGAGTGAGAAATTTGTTTGAGTTGACTTAGGTTAATAAAGTGATACGAAGATATGAAAATATTCTGAAGACCCCATATTTTCAATCTTAGAATGTTGGTGACTTTATCAGAATTTATTCACATGTTTAAAAACCAGTTATTGATATTTTCTACTGTGTGCTAGGGATGTTTCTAGGTTGTGAACAAAAACATCTCTCTGGGAGTGCCTGGGTGGCTTAGTCAGTTAAGTGTCTGTCTTGGGCTCAGGTCATGATCCCAGGGTCCTGGGATCAAGCCCTATATTGGACTCCCTGTTCCAAGGGGATCCTGATTCTCCCTCTCCCTCTGCCTGCCACTCCTCCTGCTTGTGATCTCTCTCTCTCTCTCTATGTCAAATAAATAAATAAAATCTTAAAAGACAAAATGAAACAAAAACAAACCATCTCTCTGTTCCCAAGGAGCTTAAATTACAAGGTTTGGAGATAGAAATATCAAAATATATAGGCTAAGAATATTCAGATTATGTTAAGCACTGCGAAGAAAATAAAAAGATTATATAATAGATACTAAGATTTACAGATAGATTAATTATATAGGAAGGACCTTCAGAGAAGGTGATATTTGATCTGCTATCTAAAGAAGTCAATCATGTCAAAGCAAATGGAAAAGCATTCTGGGCAGACAAGAAAAAAAGATGAAGTGTTTTCTGTATAAAGAATGATTTTGAGATATGTTTCAGGACACAAATAAGCAAAACATAAACAAGGTTTAATGTAGATGGAAATAGGAAATACAGATATTTATTTATTTATTTTTCTTTTTCAAAGATTTATATATTTATTTGAAAGAGAGAAAGACAACATGCATATGAGCAGGGAGAGGGGCAAAAGGAGAGGGAGGAAATCTCAAGCAGATTTCCTACTGAGCCCGGAGCCCAAAACGGGGCTTGATCTCATGACTCCAAGATCATGACCTGAGCCCAAATCACCAGTTGGACACTTAACCTTCTGAACCACCCAGGTGCCCCAGAAATGCAGATATTTAAAAATCAATTAGTGTCTAAATCACATGGGTCTTTAGACCATCTTATGGAATTAACTTTTATTATAATCATAATGGAAAAATTATTAAGGGTTTCAAGTGCAGAAGTAAAGTTATATATTATTATATATATTTTAAAATGATGTTCCTTTCATTATCATGAAAAAGGAGGGTGAGGATATAGAGGCACAGATACCAGTTAGTATTCTAGATTTGAGGGCTCAATGAAATATAATGGTAGCTTAGATTGATGTGGTTGTAATACAGGAACTAAGTGAGAAATATATATATATATTTTTTAAGTGAGAAATATTTTGATGTGCAAACTAATAAGACTATAATGGAGTGGATGTGAGCATGAGAGAAATATTTGTGTCATGTATGGCACCCAGTTTTGTGGCTGGAGTTTGTGATGGAGGCTTTTACTAAAATGGGATAGAAATGAGGCAGAATTACAAACAAACATATATACATACATATATATATATATATATATATATATATATATATATATATATATATAACATACGCTTTGAGATTCTCATTAAGTAGTCAACTAAAGATATTAAGTATGAGGTTATGATATATCACTGGAAAATAACTTGGCTTTGTTCCTCCATTAAATTATTTATTTTAATCTTACTTTTATTATCATATCGCATTTAGTAAACTGCCTAGCTCTTGTAATCCAGTCTTTGAATGCTCATGAAAATAAATGACATTACTGTGGCAAAACCACAACATTTAATCAAATCTTTGTCATGTATATTTAGAATTTACTTAAAAGTAGGCACCTTAAGAAACTTGGCTCTTTCTCTTTTAGGGGACCATTTACCACAATCATTTTCTTGTTAAATAACTGCATCCTAGGGGCATCAAGAAATTGTGATTGTCTCTCTTAGACCTTGGGATCTGTTTCACCCACAGAATTGTTTGAGAGTCATTTTATAAAGTAGAGATATGAAAGTGAATAGCTCATCAGTTTTTTATTTCCTTTTAACATACCAATATAGGTCATGTTTCTCTATAGTTTATTATTTATTCAAGAACTTTTAAAATATTTAAAGCAATAAAATTTTCCTTCCTCAACTGAAGGAATGTTATTGAAATGTGCTCAAAAGGTTTATGGTTAGGTATAATTCCCATGCTTATCAAGCTGTGTCTGCCATTTTTACTTATATTTTTTTGATATTAGATTTCTCTTGAGTCATGCTATTAGATAGTATTTATAGTTTTACTTTATAATAAGATATTATGTTCGTATAAAGTATATCTTTAAAGATTAAGATTGTGATTTTTTAAATTTGTTTTTTTAGATTTTATTCATCTATTTGATAGGGAGAGACACAGCGAGAGAGGTAACACAAGCAGGGGGAGTGGGAGAGGGAGAAGCAGGCTTCCTGCCAAGCAGGGAGCCCTATGTAGGGTTCGATCCCAGGACCCCGAGATCATGACCTGAGCTGAAGGCAGATGCTTAATGACTGAGCCACCCAGGCACCCTAAAATTGTGATTTTTTTGAATGACGAATTCTATTATACAATACTTTAAAGTGGCTCTATGGTACTGAGAATGTGAATTTTCCTATTGCAATAAAAATCAACAGATGGGTAACATTAAAAGCTATAAACAGAAAAAAGAAATGATTTGAAAATGGTTAATATTTAAATAATTAGTCTATCATCTTTAAGTTCCAGAAGTTCATATATAATGGAACACATAGGTGAGTTTACTTTCTTGGTGGAGGATTCAGATGAACTTTACAAAAGAAGATAAAGTTTGAGAAGGAGTATTTACTATGAATAAATCAATTTAGTATATTCTAAATATACTATGAATGCTATCATTCAATAAATGTCAATCAAATACAGATATTTAATTGGAGACATAGAAATATCAGAGACCATACGTCATAATTTATTTTTAGCTTTAGATGACTGATTTCTTAGGAACTTATAATTTAGTTTACAGACTTTTTTGTTTGTTTTTTCCCTAAGTTTTTGCAGATTGAGTTATATGGTGTAGAAAATCCCACACCTGGATAACAGTCCCAAATCTTCTGTGTGCCTTTAGATCTCAGACAACTTACCTAAATTTGGTCTGTCTTCTCAACTATAAGATGAAATAATGCCAAACACAGATTGCTGAAACAGCATATGACAAGGGTTTTGGCCCACAGTAGGAACTCACAAACTCTCAGTCCTTTTCCTCCTGCTTTTCTCAACTTAGCACTCAAGTCAGCTAAGGACACGTGGACCAAAATCTGTGCAGCCTTCAGAAAAACAGATGCATTTGTCAACAAAATCTGGAGGCTTTCCCTCCCTTCTCTTATCTATGTTCTGTAGAGTTCTCTATAAAGCCTTGTTTGCTTGGCATGGTTTTGTTATCTTTGAAGGCAGGAGTGGTTTTTTAGATGTCAGTTGCATTATTATAGTATGTAATCCAACAACATTCACTAACTGAAGTAAGTCAGTTTCATCTCTGATTTTTTTGTAAAAGTGACACTTAAACTTCCTCTGCATTTCCAGAAATTTCCTATTAGGAAAGCAGATAAAATTAGATCTTACTTTTGAAAACATGCATTCAGATTAAGTGGTCTGTAATTATTTGTGTATATCTCCTGGTCTTTTATCTTCAATTAACATTTGTCACACAATGAACTTTCATTAGACAATTGCCATCATTAGACAAGCTTCACTGAAAGCATCATTAATTTAGATTTCATTTATTTAATAAAATGCTCTGGTTAATTAAAATCCTTGTGTACATTTCAGAAGAAGCATTAATACCATGTATTATTCTAATACTTATATTGTATATAAAGAAAAAGTAGAATATCTCAAAAGCTTTGAAAGATTGCCTGTTTTGAAATGTGTAAATACTATTATTTTTATCTTAGTTGAATCACATTTTTAAGTTAAAAAAAAATCACTGAAGATGCTCTTGGTTGGTTCAGTCAGTTAAGCATCTAACTCTTAATTTTAGCTCAGATCATGATCTCAGGTTCATGGGATCTAGCCTGTGTGGGGGCTCTGTGCTCAGCAGGGAATCAGCTTGAGAGTCTCTTCCCTACTCTCCCTTTGCTCCTTCCCCCACTTATGCACTCTCTAAATAAATTCTTAAAAATCACTAGTGTTTTTTTTGTTAAGATTTTATTTATTTATTTGACAAGAGATAGAGAGAGAACACAAGTAGGCATAGTGGCAGGCAGAAAGAAAGAGAAGCATGCTCCCGCCGTGCAAGCAGCCCGATGCGGAGCTCCATCCCAAGATCTTGGAATCATGACCTGAGCCGAAGACAGCCGCTTAACCAACTGAGCCACCCAGGCACTCAAAAATCATTAAGTTTTTTGATATTATTACAGTAGTCTCCCCTTATTCTTAGTGGGTATGTTCCAAGACCTCCAGTAGATGCCTGAAACCATGGATAGTACTGAATTCTTTATAGGTGTTTTCTCCTATACATACATATTATCTATGATAAAGTTTAAAGTAAGAGATATAACTAATAAAAAAATTGGACAACTATAAAGTTTTAGTACATTAAAAGTACCGTGAATGTGGCCTCGTTCCCTCTCTCTCTGAGAATATCTTATTTTACTGTACTTACCTTGTTGTAATGATGTGAGAATACAAAATGCATGACAATAAGTGAGGTGAATAATATGGTAATTGTGACATTCGGCTACTATTGACCTGACAATATATCAGAAAATATGTAAATGAAAAAGGGGATAATGGTTTGATATTAAATTGAGAGACAACAGATTGTATAAGGACTTGAGAGCTAGGGTAAGGAGTTTTGATCTTATCCTAAGAAAAGAAAAGAAAAAAAGTCCACTGAAGTATTTTATACAGGGAGTTACATCCGATTTTTATGTAGGGCCATCTATAAAAAATTTATTGCAAAAGGCCAAGAATGGAAGCAGGGAAATTGACTGAGAACATCACTTTGGTAATCTAAGAGAGATTCAGTAATCCAGGAGAGGAGAATTGAAGGGAATTGAGGGGAATTGTGGGGAATTGTAGGGAATTGTGAAACTCCTTTGCATGAAAGAAACAACCTATACCTAAAAGGTGCAGATTTGACAATACAGCTATATATGTTATAAGAAGTAAATAAATATAAAATATTAATATAACATGTTATAATTATAAATATAAATATACTTATTTATATAAGTATAATGCAAGAAAACACTATCAAACCAGAAACTCATGCCTTTATCCTATATCTATTCAAGCAGAAAACAAAAATAATGAGGAAGAGGAATTGATGTCAGTGAATTTTTATTTAATATTCCAGGATACTGTCTTCTAAAAGTGACTATTAGAACAGATATGGGGTGGCTCGTTGGATAGTGGGGACTCATGTTTCATGTATCTCAAAATACTGAAGAACAATAAACAAGCACAGCAAGATTTTGTCTCAAAAAGTCATCCTGGAGGGTCCCTAGCAAGATGGCAGAGGAGCAGGCAGAGGAGCAGTAACAGACAGCATCGGATCCCAGAAGTTCAGCTAGATAGTTATCAAACCATTCTAAAAGCCTGCAAACTCAACAGGAGAGAGAAGAACAGCAATTCTAGGAGCAGAAAATCGACCACTTTCCGAAAGGTAAGATGTGTGGAAAAGTGAATCCAAAGAATGGTAAGAGAGATGGAGGGGGGAGGGGCCGGCTCCCAGTAGCTGCAGAGCAGCGGAGCACAGAATCGGAACTTTTAGAGTCCGCTCCGCTGAGGGACATCACTCCAGGAGCTAAGTGGGGGTGGGGGGATGGGGGTTGGGGGGTGTTGGGGGGGGTTAGCCCTCACGGGAACAGTGTGGTTTCAGAACCCATGGGGTCACAGAGGGACCAGAGGTGTGTGAGTACAGCAGAGCTCCCTGGTATCCAGGCAGAGAAGCCAGCGGCAGAGATGGAGCCATGCAGTGGGCTATCGCTCAGGCTTACCTTATGCTGTGATCCGAGGCAGCTCCGGAGAGACCCCCTCCTATCTCCTCTGGGAGGAATGTCATGGGAGTGCGTGGAGGGAATCTGCTGAGTTTGGAGACTCCAAATGGGACCGCATGCCAGAGATAGAAACACTGTCACGGGTGGGCTGAGCTCGGAGCGCGGGCTGGAGACCAGGGAGATGGGAGTGAGTGACTGCTTTCCTCTGAGGGTGTCCTAAGGAACGGGTTGAGCACTCGGCTCCTCCAGGCTGGAGACTGGGAGGCCGCCATTTTCATTCCTGGCCTCCAGGTTGGTACGGAAAGTGCTCAGGGAACAAAGACTCCCAAGAGCGAACCTGAGCAAATTACTTGGCCCATCCCCAGGCAAGGGTGGTGCAATTCCGCCTCGGGCAAAGACATTTGAGAATCACAGCAATGGCCCCCTCCACCAGAAGATCAGCGAGAATATCCAGCCAAGACCAAGTTCATCAATCAGGGAAAACTGTGGAATTCTATTTTTCTCTCACTCATCTATTCTTATCTCGATAAAATGACAAGGCGAAAAAACTCATTATCCTTTCCTGATTGAAACTCTTCAGAGTTTAGGCATAGAGGGTACATTCCTTAACATCATCAAAGCCATATATGAAAAACCCACAGCGAATATCATTCTCAATCACGAATATGGCAGGGATGCCCACTATCTAAACTGCTGTTCAACATAGTACTAGAAGTCCTAGCCTCAGCAATTAGACAACAAAAAGAAATAAAAGGCATCCAAGTTGGCAAAGAAGAAGTCAAACTCTCACTCTTTGCAGATGATATGATACCTTATGTGGAAAACCCAAAAGACTCCACTCCAAGACTGCTAAAACTCATACAGGAATTCAGTCAAGTCTCAGGATATAAAATTAATGCACAGAAATCAGTTGCATTCCTATACACGAACAGCAAAACAGAAGAAAGAGAAATTAAGGAGTCGATTCCATTTACAATTGCACCCAAAGCCATAAGATACCTAGGAATAAACCTAACCAAAGAGGCAAAGAATCTGTACTCAGAAAACTACAAAGTGCTCATGAAAGAAACGGAGGAAGACACAAAGAAATGGAAAAACGTTCCATGCTCATGGATTGGAAGAACAAATATTGTGAAAATGTCTATGCTACCTAAAGCAATCTATATATTTAATGCAATCCCTATGAAAATACCATCAATTTATTTCAAGGAAATGGAACAAATCATCCTAAAATTTATATGGAACCAGAAAAGACCACGAATAGCCACAGGAATGTTGAAAAAGAAAACCAAAGTTGATGGCATTACAATGCCAGACGTCAAGCTCTATTATAAGCTGTAATCATCAAGAAAGTGTGGTACTGGCACAAAAACAGACACCTAACCTAGATCAATGGAACAGAATAGAGAGCCCAGAAATGGAACCTCAACTCTATGGTCAATTAATCTTCAACAAGGCAGAAAAGAATATCCAATAGAAAAAAGACAGTCTCTTCAACAAATGGTGTTGGGAAAACTGGACAGCCACATGCAAAAGAATGAAACTGGACCATTTTCTTACACCACACACAAAAATAGACTCAAAATGTATCAAAGACCTCAATGTGAGACAAGACTCC
>JAPYYJ010001930.1:0-13515 GCA_028533885.1 Nasua narica | reverse complement strand
AAGTGACCTTCCCAGAGCCACCTGGCCAGTGAGCCCAGAGCCACCACACCACCTGGCCTCAGGGTAAGTGGGTTGAGGTGTGGCAGGTGCGGGAGGGGGCTGGACGGGCTCGCAGGCCCGGGCCGGGCGGACCGCCACGGTGGTCCCGACAGGTGCCCCGGGTGTCTGCCCCTCCTGAGAAGGCCGCTGAGGGGCGGCAAGGTCCCGGGGGCTGTCCCAGAGGCCGGGGCGGACCCCGATGGGATGTGTGGCGCAGGGAGGCTGCTGAGAGAGCCAGCCTCCCAGAGAGACCCCGTCGGCCCCCTCCCGTGGTTCAGCAGATCCGCAGTGTTTGGGGAAACTCGGTTAGTGATGGGTGCAAAGTCAGCAGAGGGGGGACACTGTGGCGGGGGTGTCGCCAGGCCCATGGGGCAGGAGGCTCGCTTGGGTGGCCTTGCTGAACGTAGAGTGGTTTGGCCTTGTTGGCGGCCCAGGCTTGAATGGCGCCTGGGAGCCTGACATCGGAGGCTCTGGTATACACCAGAATTCAGGGGGAGAGTGCGGCAGGCACCCAGACTGAACATTCCTGCCCATACGCTATGTCTGTTATCTCCTGTTTGGCAGCTAACAGTATAGAGGCGGCGGGGGCATTGTCTGGTAAGGAGAAAAGTAAACCCAAAGAGTTGGTTGGTACTTGAAGTGTTTAAATGAGGCCCGTCTTTGATTCCATCTCAGGGCATTGGGGGCATTGAGCAGGGGACCCAGCCTGCCGAATCCATCTCCCTGGACAGATCCTTCTCCGGAGCCCCCATTCATTCATCCTTTCTTTGTATATATTCAACAAATGAGTCCTATCAGATAATGAGCATATTCAGCTGCTCCTTGCCTCACAGAGCTTAAATTCCAGGGGAGAGCACTTTTTCCCAAGTTTCCTTGTTGATTATCCCCCTTTCAACACACGGCCTTACAGATGCTGAGTGCCATTTTCCTTGAAATGACTTTTTTTCTTTTTTTTTTTAAGATTTTATTGATTTATTTGAAAGTGAAAGAGAGAGAGAGTGCATGCATGTAAAGAGGTGTTGGGGGAGGCAGAGGGAAAGAATCTCCAGCACACTCCCCGCCGAGTGTGGGGCCCGATGCAGGGCTCGATCCCACGACCCTTAGATCATGACCTGAGCCCAAACCAAGAGTCAGACGCTCAACTGACTGAGCCACCCAGTCGCCCCCGTGATGGCTTTAAGTGAACTAGTTCCTTAAGTAAGACTTTGGGAATGCTTTGGGGTTGCCCCTGTCCATGATAAGGACTTCCATTCCCAGAGATCTGAGGGAGCTTAGACACTAACGCTCCATGGCCACCATCTGGCAACAAACGTCCTGCCACAAAGTAGGAAGAGGAGGAGTAGAACACATGCTTCTTCACTGATTTCTCTGAGGCCGCCCAGAGCCTCACAGGGATCTCCCGTGTTTGGCCCGTTATCAAATCTGGGCTTGGGAAACATTGCCGGCAGTTCACTTGAGTTTCTGAAGTTTGGCTTCTGGACTTTTAGGGCCCTCATCACACTATGTTGTAAGCCTTGATTTCCTTTTATTTCCCACAACAGACTGAGTGCTTCTGGAAAGCAGAGGCCACGCCTCATTCCTCTCTCTTGTTGCCTAGCCCAGGGCCTGGTACACTGTCTGTGTTTAACACAGCTTGCCGGTCTCTCCCGCCCTGGCCCCACACAGCAGCGCTCTGGATGTTCTTCTCCAGGGGAAACGTAGCCTTCCCTTTTTTCTACCCAGCTCTGGTGCCACCCCCTGCAGGAATGTCTCCAGCCCCTAAAATCCAAAGGGCTCGATGACTTTGCATGTTGTTCCTTCTCATCTCCAGCAGCTCTGAGCTGGTGGTGTCTAGAAAGGCAAACTGATGTTTGCCTATGCTCGCGCTATTGTGCGAGGCAGAATTGTGAGACTTTACAGATGGGCAGAGGATTCCTGGGTGTTCTGTCTGTGGAATGGCTGCGAGTGGTCTGGGGTTCCGGGCTATCTGGTTCTATAGGGGCTCTGCATCTGACTGTCTTCTGCTGGGCCCCACGGCAGCTCTGTGGGGATGGACGCTACCTGGAGAGGGCTGACGGCAGGACAGACCTCTCCGTCTGGGGTGCGATGCAAATTACTCCTGTCCATGGCAGTGCAAGCACGTTTTGTCCAGTAGAGAAATCTCCATAAATCCCCAGTTGTAAAATCTTACTGGTTCCCTCCTTAATGAGTTATATAAACATGTGCATTTTATATCTGTATGAGAGCTATGATTTTACCTTTTTAAAAAATGTTATTTTATTCATTTGAGAGGAGAGAGAGAGAGAGAGAGAGCAAGCTGGGAGAGGAGCAGCGGGAAAAGGAGGAGCAGACTCCATGCTGAGCAGAGCCCTATGTGGGGCCCAATCCCACAGCCCTGATATCCTGACTTGAGCTGAAACCAAGAGTCGCATGCTTTAACTGACTGAGCCACCCAGGCGTCCCTGATTTTACCATTTAAAAAAAAATTTTTTTGAAGATTTTTTTTTAATCTAATAGAGAGAGGAGAGCACAAGCAGAGGGAGTGGTCGAGGGAGCAACAGAAGGAGAGGGAGAAGCAGGATCCCCGCTAAGCAGAGAGCCTGATGTGGGGCTTGATCTCAGGACCCTGGGATCATGACCCGAGCCGAAGGCAGACACTTAATTGACTGAGCCACCAGGTGCCCTGATTTTATCATTTTTAAGAAAGATTTATTTATTCGGGGTGGGGGAAAGTGAGCAGGAGAAGGGCAGAGAGAGAGGGAGAGAATCTCAAGTAGATTCCCTGCTGAGTGCAGAACCTGACCTGGGGCTCAATATCATGATCCCGAGATCATGACCTGAGCCTAAATCAAGAGTCAGACACTTACAACTGAGCCACCTGGGTGCCCCTATGATTTTACCATTTTGAAAATTATTCTTTGGCAGTTGGAAGATCTAGGACAGAGGTAGTGATAATTCCATTTATTCAGGCACTATGCTAAGGGTCTTATAGACACTACCATATTTAACCGTCTTGGCAACCCTATAAGGTAAGTTCTATTCAGTCCCATTTTATGGGTGTACAAACTATGGCCTAGAGGTTAAGTAACTTGCTTAGGGACTCAGAGTTAGTAAGTGGCCTACTTGGAAATTTGTACCCAAGACCTGGGATTTGACACAGATTCATACTCTGTGCTATCCACCTAAGGACAATTAAAAATGAATGGGGGGAGGGGTGCCTGGGTGGTTAGGTCGGTTGGGCATCTGCCTTTGGCTCAGGTCATGATCCCAGGACCCTGCAATCGAGCCCCACGTCAGGCTTCCCCCAGCGTCAGGCTCCCTGCCAAGCAGAAAGCCCACTTCTCCCTCTCCTCCCTGCTCCTGCTCTCTCTCTCTCTCAAATAAATAAATAAAATCTTAAAAAAAAAACAAACCCCAAAACAACAATAACAACAAACTGGGGAAGAATCAATAAGGCCTCCTGTAAGAGGAGACATGAACCGAGTTTCAAAGGATGGTTAGGAATTAGTGCAGAGGGGTTTCCAGGCACAAGTCAGCACATAGGAAGGCAGGGCAGTCTGAAACCACGGCCTGCATTACTAAGATACTCAGTTGGGCTGGAGAGCAAGGTGCGGCCGAGGACAGGCCCGAGATGAGACTGGAGCAGTATGCAGGTGCTGGTTGAGAAGGGCTCCTGGTGATTACGTTTTAGAACATAAGTGAGGTTCAGTGGGGTGGAGTCCAGAGCCAACGACCAAGGAAGAATTCTTGAGACATCTTTGGTGCAAAATGGTGGTTTATTAAAGCACAGGGACAGGACCCGTGGGCAGAGAGCTGCTGCACCAGGGCTGTGAGCAGTGGCCCGTTATATACTTGCAGGTTGGGAGGGGGTCAGGGATAGCGTAAGTCTCTAAGGAATTTTGGAAGCAAGGTTCCCAGGACCTTGAGGGGGCTAGCTGTTGTTGGGACAAGTCATTTATTACTGTCTAATAAACCTTAGAGTCATGAGACCCTTCAGATGTATATTGGTGGGCCATATGCTTGGGGATGCTTGCCCACATGTATCTTGGAGGGTTTAGAGATAAAGGAAGTTTCCAAAGGAATTTTTATATGTTAAAGCAGACTTACAGGATCCTGGTTGGGGTGGGGGTCAGTCAGGCTAGGTTTGCCTTTTGCCCTTGGCAAAGTATTAAGGTGGAGACAATTGAGTCCCTCGAGGAATGTCACTCTGCCTGTTTCAAGGACTTGTCAGTGGGCCCTAGATAGTAAGGAAATTTAATAACTTTTCTTCTGCTTCTGTTTCCCATATCACTGGGGGTTAAGCAGAGATTGGACTTTATCCTCAAACTATAGAATTTTCAGTAGAGGAGTGACATGATTAGATGAGTTTTATTATTTTTATCTTTATTGCTTTTATGTGAAGTTATAAAAGCTGCTGAGACACTTGGTCTTTTTAGAGAAATCATTTTGACAGCAGTGCTGAGGTTGGATTGAAGGTAGCGGGAACCAAAGTGGGGAGGCCATTAAAAGCCAAACCTGTGCCTGGGAACAAAAGGAGGGGGTGAAAGGAGAAACAGGAACGCAGTTCAGTCTACACATTTGGGCAGCTGATGAGGCATGTGGGGGTAGAAATGGGGAGATGGAGGGAGGGGCTGAGGCAAGAGTGGAATTTTAGGCACCCTCCCAAGTGCTTTGCTCATTTGACTCCCTACTGCAGCCCGGTTCTTGCTCATTCTCAGCATTGGAGAAGCAAGATAGTACTTGGAATTTAAAAGAAGGGGCGCCTGGGTGGCTCAGTGGGTTAAGCCTGCCTTTGGCTCAGATTGTAATCTCAGGGTCCTGGGATCGAGCCCCACATTGGGCTCTCTCTGCTCAGCAGGGAGCCTGCTTCCTCCTCTTCTCTGCCTGCCTCTCTGCCTACTTGTGATCTCTCTCTGTCAAATAAATAAAATCTTTAAAACAAAAAAAGGGTTGTTAACCGAAAGTAAAGCTCTCCTTTTGAGAAGCATACATATATAAATAAATAGGGCCTGAAAGAAAAGCACCCAGGCTCCCCTCTCTTTTGGTCTCAAAGGGGCGGGGTGGGGAGGGGGAGAAGCAATGAGGAAGGAAAAGAAAGACAAATCACAATGACGAGAACCATTAGAAACCTTCTCTTGATAATTATTGATGCACAGATTGTCAGCACTCCAGGTGATTTCTAATCCCAGCCCAGTTCCCCTCCTGGCTTCTTAATGGCTGCGGGCCACTTCCTCTTGGGACCAGGCCAGAGTAAGCTCAGGAAATGCAAACTTTTAATACTGGAATTAGTAAAGCATATTAGGAAGGGAAATCCACAAGTGAAGAAATCACGTTATGAATTCTGACGCCAAGGGAAAGGATTGTTAAATTAGATTGTGAATTCCCTGGGGGCAGGACCCAAGTGATTAGTCTGGTCCTTGATCTAAGATTACCCAGGATTCGGCCTCTTCCATTCTTGTAGATCTTCCAGACTTCATCCAGTGCCTTCAGCTCTAGCCACTGTGCTGTCTGCAGTCCTGCTTTGCACTCTTTTGTGGCAGGGGAGATGCCCTGCTCAGATGAAGACCCAACTGAAGGGTCAGTATTTTTCATTACACCCACCAGGATTTTACGTCAATCTGAGGACAGAATATACTCAAAAGGCCTTTGAAAACTGATTAGCTATACACATGTTACCAGCTGTTCTTTATTCCTTGTTATTCTGATGACTTAATACTTGCTATTTATTTATTTTTTCTTTAAGATTTATTTATTTGAGAGAAAGGGGGAGAGCGAGACCACGGGGGAGGGGCAGAGGGAGAGAGAGAGACTCCTTAGCAGACTGCTCGCTAAGTGCAGAGCCCATCATGGGGCTCCATCTCCTGACCCTGAGATCACGATCTGAGCCAAAAATCAAGAGTCAGATACTCAACTGACTCGGCCACCCAGGCACCCTATTTAATTTTTAACACTATGAGTTCAGTGTAATGCTAGTATACACTCAACAGAATGCTGGGTACTTTCATACTTAATCCTCACAATTTCATTATGTTTATTTTACCAGAGGCTCAGAGAAATTAACTTGCTCAAGAATATACTTTTTGTCTTTTTTAGGGCCCTCTTGAGATTGGGTTGAAGAACCCTCTATGTGCCGCCCCACCACAAGACTTACCACACAGTCCTCCCCATTAGACTAGAAGCTCTGGGTGCCAGGAACAAAATTTTGTTCACGGTTATATCTCTTCGGCAAATAAGTACAGAGAAGGTGCTTAAAACAGACAGACCAACAAAAAACCAACCCACCAAATTACTGTTTTCCTTATAACATAGTGTTCATTGTCTGTCTCCTAGAACGTAAGATGTACGGGAAGACCTATGGCGCTTTGCTCATGGTTGGATTCTCGAAGCCTAGAACAACGCTTGGGACATGGTAAGAGTCCAATAAATACTTGCAGGTAAATAAATGACAGCTATGCGGACAAGTGAATTCTCCTTTTTGTGACATCAGTGCATTTTCTTCTGAAGCTGATTCTAGTAAGCTAGTATTTGAGACTGCAACACTCTCATGTAGGTAGGTGCTGAATGCTCTGGCTTTCTGAGTTAAACATTCACTTGCAGCAAGATGATGATCAGAGGGGGAACCACAAGAATGCTGTCCCCAAGAGCGCGGTCCCGGGGAGGATGGCACTACAGGCTGGTGCAGGTGGCCCATGGACGCACGCTCCACGGCTCTGATCCAGCACCAGCAAAACCGTGACTTGAGACCACTGAGCTCTTGGGTTCCAGGTTCCATCCACCACCCTTTTACCAGATGCAGCTCTTGAAGCAGCAGGGAAAAACAACCTGCTTGTAATAATCATCAGCTTTGTTTTCACAGGAATCGTGTTTCTTGCCAGAACCCTTCTAGATCAACTCTATTTTTTTCCCCCTCTGTAAACCAGTATTGTGAGCTATATTAAATATTTCCTTTTAGTGTAAAAGCTACCATCACATTAAGAAAATTTAGAATATGAAAAAAATAGTCACCTCTCATTTTACCAGTCACAATATCATCAGCCTATTTGTGTTTTCTTTCCCCTGCTGTCCATGTGTATATATGCATTATGCGTGCATGTGTGTGTGTGTGTGTGTATGGACATGTATCATGGTAGTTGGGTGTTTTTTTTAAATAAAAGTTTTATTTGTCAGAGAGAGACAGTGAGAGCATAAGCAGAGGGAACAGCAGGCTTCCCATCGAGCAGGGAGCCCAACGCAGGGCTCTATCCCGGGACCTCATGACCTGAGCCAAAGGCAGACACTTAGCCAACTGAGCCCCCCAGGCATCCCTTGTGTTTTGCCTTTTTGTTTAACACGGTGCCATGTTTACGCCACAAGGACATCATAACCATCTATTTAAATATTTACTGATATACACTTAAGGATTTTTCAAAGAAACTGACACATTTCAAAGACAGACATTTTTCTTAAATTCCAAATCTGGAATTCTTAGAACTATGTGAACTCATGGCACTTAACACACGTCATGAAATTGTCAATATGTTAATTATCAATTTAATTGACCACCAAGTGATAATTTCTAATTTAAATCATGTTATCAATGTAGTATGGAAAAATTAAAACCTCGAGTCTTCAATTTGCATTGGAGAACAGTGCTGGGACAGACAACTTTAACCATGACTGGCTACGAGTTATTTATTCCTTTAGAATCATCACAGATATTGAGAGGAAATGTCTATCTGCTGCTAGGTGGGCCTCTCTTTCTCGGAGACAGTGTACTGTCAGAGCATCGGGAGCAAGGGTTTTAGGACTCACATCCCTCTTGCTCGAAGAGCTGGACATGTATGCACCAGACTCATAAATTATTCATTTCATCCATTCATTTACCAAAGAAAGACCATTACATTTGTAAGAATAAAAGGACGATCTGATCAAAAGGAGAATTTGATAATTTAGCTAATATTCTTTATTTTTAAAGTAGGCTCTGCACCCAATGTGGGGCTCGAACTCTCAACCCTCAGATGGAGAGTTGCATGCTCTATTGACTGAACCAGCCAGGTGCCCTAAATTTAGCTAATATTATTTTTTTTTAAAGATTTTATTTATTTGACAGAAAGAGAGAGCGTGCACAAGTAGGCGTAGAGGCAGGCAGAGGGAGAGGAAGAAGCAGGCTCTCGCTGAGCAGGGATCCCGATGTGGGGCTTGATCCCAGGACCTTGGGATCATGACCCGAGCTGAAGGCAGCTGCTTAACTGAGCCAGCCAGGTGCCCCAGCTAATATTATCTTTAAAAGTCGCTTCCAAACTATCCTAAGTAATGATCCATCTTGGGAAGTAGAAGAGCGATTTTTTCCCCAAGTATTGATTTTCTTTTTTCTTTTTTTTTTTATAGTCAGCTCTTTATGCTCGTAAAGCCGTTATTTAACAAAAGCTGTTACACATCAACTAACCTTTCTGGTAACCCTGGGCTGGGGGGGAGGTACTAATTATTATTAACACCTTACAGGAGAAAAAACCTGACGCTTATGGAGGCTAGGTAACTTGGTTGAGGTCACACAGCCTCAATTTGAACCCAGGTAGCCTATACTGTTAAGCAATTTCCCTACTAGCTATCCCAGTTTCCTCTGGGCAAGTCAGGGTAAAAGTTAGCAAAGTGAAGTAAATCCATGCTGTTCAGCTCAAGGAAAAGATAATCTACACATCCACATGGTACTTTTCCCAATCGCTGTCATTTGAATGATTTTGTTACTATGGCCCAGATTGAATGGGAGGGGGGGAAGGGGAGACTGAATCTAAAATGCTACAGCTAGAACACATTTCAGAAGTGATGAACTTGAAACCCTCTAAATGCTTCTAAACTCTGAAGTAACTCAGCTTAATTGCTCACATCTGGGCAAGCCAAGCAAGCTTGGGCTGTTGCTTCCTGTCAAGAACTGAAAGAATTTTCATATTGACACAAGTCTGTCATTAACCTCTTTCTTCATGTCTTCGAGGCAAATGCCTGACCCGATTATTAAGACAGGCCATGTTGCAAAAATGGAAATTTACTGTTCACCTTCCCTCATCTTCCCGAGCAAACAGGGATGGGGGTACATACCTGATTATTAGGTCTGTTATATACTGTGAATCATTTGCTAGGTAAAAGCCAGACATTTAGGTTTTTCATACAAACCGATATCCAATTTATCATTCTGAAATTCCATACAGTCAAACACTGGCTTGTACAAAAATATTAGATAGCTTTTAACACATTTTTTCCTTTTTAAAATACAGGATTAATATTGACATATGTATCAATGGTACAAACATAAACTAAAATCAGACAACCCAAGAATTCAGAGAATTAGTTTTCAGTGTGATTAATCAGGGATAAAACACCTCTTAAGTTTCCATAACTTGTTTTTACCATCATGCTTTCCTGAGTATTTTGGAGAAATTATTCATTTATCATAACTAGTTAAGATAATTTAAATTCTCAACAGACTGGAGTATAGCAGGCCAAGACAGTCTTGTCACCATGATCATCTGCAACTGCTAATCTATCTGCTTAAGTAATATTCCAGCTTTGGCGTGGGAGCTGGTTTCAGAGTAAGCTCTCTAACAGTGCCAAGCCTTTTTAGACCCGACAACTACCGAAGAGCTGTACATGTTCTCTCTGTGACTTATGGAAGGTGTGGGACAGAGAGAAGACAAAGATAGGCAGGTGGTCTTTGCATACATTTCTGTTTCCAAAGCAGCCGCTGAAGCTGTGTGAATTGGAAGAAAACAGTCCTGACGTGGAGGAAAGAACAACAGACTGGATCAGAAAGCCCAGCTGCTTCTCAGCGTTGACCACAACCTACAACACAGAGAGGATGTGCTGACTGGGAACAAGGAATAGATGGCACAGAATAGGCCTATATTGGGTTTTAGTGTGGGCTGTTACCAAAACTAATTGTGAATAATTCTGCCTCTTCAGGGGAAAAAAGGGCTGGACTGGGCAATAAAAGGTTTAATTCCAGCTTTGAGCCAGTTTTTAACCCTTCACTAACAAGATTCAACTATTGAACAAAGACAGGGTCTTCGGTATGGACGTTGCTCAACAATTGGGTTGGGAGTGACGGGGTTCAGGACAGGGCTGCCCCAAAATGTACCACTTTGGAATGTGGAGTATTTGAGCTGGAGGCAGTCAATGCCTAACAGACTCAAGAAGAGCTTTTTACCTCCCCTGTAACTGCCTAAAAAAATTAGATAAGGAGCCTATACTAGGAAGAGAGGTATTAGCATTTTTTCTTTTTTTAAAGCAAGACTTCTCTGTATTGGCATGGTTTACCAAACATTTGCTCTTCCCATCTTCATGTAAATTGTCTTTATTCCTTATGAAGCCGCGGACCCCTACCCACCCCTCCTTAGCTTTTGGATGGCTTGTCAGTCTCAGCTGCCTGATTGTTTTTGACTATATGAAGTTCCCATATGTATGAAATCAATTTTTTCTATCTTATCTGTCTTATGTCAATTATTAGGCCATCCAAAGAACCTAGAAAGAAGGGGAAGTTTTCTTCCTTAGAGGAGAAAATAATCCTGTATTACTCCTCCACCCCACCCCTTCCCATTTCCTTCTCATGGACAGTGATCCTCATTTTTATGGAAGGGAAAGAAAAGAGGCACATAGAGGTTATGGACTCGGGTCTATGGAAAACAGCAGAGTCCCAACTGGAGCCAAGCCTGCCAACAATCACAGCAGGCTTCTCCCCTAAAATTCCTTCTCCATCTGCCATGACACTCAGGCATAGAAAGGGAATTTTCATTGTGTCCTTGCCGTTAACTGCTTTGGATGCTTTCAGAGAGGTGATTTCAAAATTCCCCTATTCCTTGCCTTAAAGAAAAGGAGGAAAGAAGAAAAATAAAAATAAGTCATATACACAGCTCCCACAGCACATAAGCTGAATGATTTAATATTATCAAGGGCCAAATTGGATCTTGAAAGTGAAAATGAAGACACAGTAATATTTTCTCAAGAAAATAAACATTTAGAGGGAGAAAGATTTCTTAAAAAAGAGAAAAAAAAGTTTATTTGGAAAAGCCAGCCTCTTACACAAAAGGTTTTGTACCTATACTTTCACTGTGTCCATTACAATGATATTTTAAAATGCACTAGATATAATTTATTGAGTGTCTGTCATTATCCTCTTGTGTACTTTAGAAGATATTAGGTTAAAAAATATTTACAGATTTCATTCTGGTCCATCCTCCCAATCCTTATACTAAGCTCATTTCTCTACTTTTCAAGTAAAAAGGGTCACAATATTTTTAGGTGTCTGTGGAGTAGTAAGACTGTGTCCAATAATTATAAGCAAAACATAATTTTTTTTCAGGCCTTCTCAGTAAAAGAAAAGGAGCAACTTCTCTCCCAATCGTATTCTTATTGGTTTGCCTGGGGCCAAATCACTCTGGCTTTCTTTAATTAGCAAACATTAAAAAAAAAAACAACAAAAACCTAAACACACAAAGACTGAGTATCTCACACACAGCTCTAAGCTAGACGCAGATATAAATGGAACCACTATGAATCAATGGGGGGAAAATTCCAGGAACACCACCAACAACAAAAATTCTAAGTCTCACAGTTTAACTGAGGTTTTGGTAAAACTGAAGCTGAATTCAGCTGCTGTTTGCAATATTATCTACATTTAATTAGATGTGTTGTGTTTAGTAAGGAGGCACAAATATATAATTTTGCATATCTTAAAATTAACTTTTACAGTGAAAAGTACTAAGTAATTTCAAAGGGGGCAGTGGTCTATAACCACGCAAAATGTGTCTCTGAAAAGGGAAAAGAGTAATTTAATGAAATAAATTCTCAAGCACTAATAATATTAGCATCCCAAGAAGATTCCAGAGGGATGCTGTTGAGTATAATGTGTCTAGAACAGCCAGGTTGTTTCCAAAATTTTATACCTTAAATTTCCTAAATATATAGCTAGCAGGCAGTATGCCAGGCAACTACTGATGCAGGGAAAATATTTTAGACAGGATATTATAATATCCCAACTTCCAACCAATATTTCTATTCATAAATCTTCCAGTGATGATGTCTGACAGTATATTACAAATAACAATGAAGCAAGTTAGTTGTTATTTTTCCTTATAACGTAACACTTAAAATAGATGAATTCAGCAGAATGGTTTAAAAAGTTAAGGCTCCCTAAAGAGTTCTAAAGACTAAAACTTAAGGCACATATTATAATCTTCTGGACACTGTTAAAAGCTAGGATTTAAACAAACAAACAAACAAAAAAACCCCACGCTACGGGCCTTCTCTCATTCTCTGCCAACCACTCCCCCCACAAGGTATGGCATTTTTAATTCAGGCAACTGGTAAGGAGTGAAACAAAAAATCCATCCATGAACACCTGGTATGATTCACACACACAAGTCCACTATTGGCATTGAGCACCACTGCTGGAATACAGGCCAGTAGATATTTTCAGATATCTTGGGTCACAGCTACTTCATCGACCCTTGGGCCCCACAGGTTTAGACTGGACTCTCCTCCTCTTTGGGAGTTTCTTCTGTGTCTTTCTGCTCTGCAGATTCTGCTGCATATTCTATTGGCTTCTCAGCAGCATCGACACTTGTCTCCTCCTCTTTATTTTCCGTTTCCTGCTGCTTCTCTGCTTTCTGCTCTTTTGCCACAAGTCGATAATTGATGCCCATGCCAATGAAGAGATAGATGCCCGCTATAATTAGGATCACACCACATGCCCAGTAGGTGTATTTGTAGTCTCCGTAGATGTCATTCAGACGACCTGAAGATACCCAAAACAAAGTTATGTGGACAAAAGGAAACAAGTACACCTTCCCCAAAGAAAGAAGATGTCAACTAATCCTCAAAGAGCCCACAAACGACAAATGCTTCTAAAAAGGGGCTGCTTACAATGATCTCATCTTTTATGACGTCACACTTGATGTCAGATGGCCTTGCATAGCTCGTTACTTTCGGCAACTGGAAAGTAACGAAATCCTGGCCAATCGGAATGGGGAAAGACCTACAGATCACCTAGAATCAAGCCTCGCTCTTCACGATGGAAAAATCTGGGGCTCAGAAGAGGTGCAGGAGTCTCGCCCCGGGCTCCAGAGCTCACTGCAGCATCCGGGCCAACGCTCTCTCTCGAGACACCAGCATTCCCGAAGAGCGGCCCTGGGGACACTCGTCCTCTGCTAAGAATCAACTACCGGCAACACCTCTCCACCCTCTTAAGTGCTGAACCCCCACGACAGGCAGCGTCTGGCATCACGCTCGCTGTGTCATCTGCTGCCTGAAGTTCAGAGACCTTGGGTAACTCGTCCAAGGTCACCGACCTAGGAAGTGAAGTGGCCTGGCTTGACCCCCAGGAGGTCTGACCCTGAAGCCTGACCTGTAACCAGAGTCAGACCTAGGAAATGGCATAGCATATGCTTCTCCAGTGAAGAGTCACCACGTGCATTAGCATAGTCAAGGTTTTGTAAGGTCCTCTAGCAGAGGGATCTGTCAAACTGGGTG